>PVLD010010459.1:0-70709 GCA_004027595.1 Dinomys branickii | reverse complement strand
CCGCTAACAAGCCGATCTCTGTCGGGAGTCGTTGGGGGGCTGCGCCGGCTCGGGGGGGCGGGAGGGATCGAGGGGTCCGCGCTCTCAGGGCGCTAGGACCTAGCAAATTCCTCTCTCCTCTTCCGGCGGCTTTTGGGGCCCTCCGCGCGGCTCGCCCGACACGCGCGAAACGTGGGATTGCCGGGCGTCTCCGCCGCTAGCAAGCTGATCTCTGTCGGGAGTCGCCGGGGGGTTGCACCGTCTCGGGGGGGGGGGGCGGGAGGGCCCGAGGCGGCCGCGCTCCCACTGCGCCTGGACCGATCCCCGCTTCTTCCCCGCGGGGATCGTCCCCGGCTCCCAGCGTCTGGGACTTTCCCAGTCTCGCCCCGGCAGCCTGGTCCGCCCTACCACATCTCCCCCGGCATCTCAGAGAAATACGCCCAGTTTAAACTTCCCAGCCGAGGTTCCGGCATTCACGCTCACCAAGTCTGTCTCGAGCTGGTGGTGTTTATTAAGGAGGTTCGCTCCCTTGCTGCTCACCCGGTCGCCATCTTCCTGAGTCCCGGTCTACATTTGTACTTGATTGATGAGCCTACTTACAAAAAAGTGATCTCAGATTCATAATAATCTCAGTGACCTATGATCTCAGAAACACAATCTTCAAATGATACAGAACCACACAAACTCCATCAGACCCATATTTAATACTTACTATAAGTTAACTATGTTGTTTCTCTGCATATTTAAATAATAATTTATTGGTTTAAAAACCATGTGTAGGAGGAGTAAGATCCATTTAAGGAAATTATTCCCAGATGATAGTGTAATTGATAGTTCTTAGAAGAAACCCAGGTAATTCTGGAACAGATGTAAATAATTTCCCCTTTGAAGAGTGGTTATTAACCACACTTAACATCATTTTAGGTATTCTGTCATTAGATCATGGGCTCATTTATAACTTTTCAAAAGTGTCATTACATGCATGTTCAGAACTTATTTGCATGTGTGTTTACTATATACGATATGTGTGTTTTACGCTAAAAGTAATTCTAATATAATATAATTTTTTTTTCATTTTTAAGACAAAAGAACCCAGAATAACATAGAAATAGTACAGAAAATATCAAGTTATAGAGAAGATAGTAGGGAATTGACACTAGATGCTGTATAACTTAATGTTATTTTCGTATTTGTTATAACAAAATCAATAAAGGAAATAGCAAATTACAGAGGAGACAATAGGGAACCGTCACTGGATGCTGTATTATATAGTGTTGTCTTTGCATTTGTTAACACTAAAACACTAAAAGAAATATCAAATTACAGAGAAAATAGCAGGGAGTTACCACTGGATGTTGCATTACACAATGTTATCTTCATCTTTATTACTTAGTTATACAGATGATGGCTCATCAGTTATACAGATGATGGTTTTTTTTTTTACTCCCTCATGCTCTTGCTTTGGGCAAAGACTTGGCTGCTTCTAAATATGCTGTATATTATGTGGGTGGACACAAATTGCTGTGGTAGGGGTTGGAGAAGCACCCTTTGGCAAGCCCTCACAGCCGTAGGGTGTCCAGTTGGATAGGAGGGGTTACACAGAGAACTGCCAGACTCTGTCAGCACGCCTGCGTCTATAGGCTCAGGCGAGTCTTCAGGGTCTTCCTAGGGGCCAGGCAAAGGGCCTAGCACACCCCGGTGGCTGGGCAAAGCTCCAGGGGTGGGTGGAGGCCTGGCATGCCCTGGGGGCTGGGCAAAGTGCCTGGCACATCCCGTGGGCTGGGCGGAGCACCTGGCACGTTCCGGGGGCCGAATGCAGCTCTGGGGGTGGGATGGAGTGCCTGGCACACCCCAGGGTCCGGGCAAAGCACTTGGCACACCCTGGGGGCAGAGTGGAGCTCCTGGCACGACTCTGGGGCTGGGCAGAGAGCCTGGCGTGCCCTGGGGGCTGAGCGGAGCTCCGAGACTAAGAGTAATTCTAAACATCTACAACATATATTTATTCACAAATACAAGTTACTAGAGACTCAAGATGGCGGAGCAGACACACTCAGCTCTCACTTCTGACTCTACAAAGAAAACAAAAATAAGTGTACAGCTCATTGTGAGGTGCTTGTGGAAGAACACTAGAAATTACCAAGAAAGAGAGTGGAATTTTACAAGATTCTGAGACCTGACACATCACCCTGGAGAGAAAAATAAAACACTGTGGCATCTGCAACTCTGGCTCAATAGCTAGAAAGAGAGAACCTTCTGTGCAGGGGCAAGGACGAAAGAGTCCTAGTGAGCTGTATTAGTGCAGATGCTGCAATGCCAGCTGTGACAAATTTCCATAATTCTCACAGGTGCGTAGCACTCTTAGGCTAGTACCCTGACATCTGCACGGCAGCCTTGCTTTCATAGATGATGTCACATCATCTCCCCAAACACATGGTGCTACAGCCAGGAGCTATCTTACAAAATGAGGTGTTGAATTTGGATTATTCTATAGGTTAAAAATCCCTACAAACTTCTCTCCTGTGCACTGTGCTCCAGGACTCGTCAGGGGCAGCCCAGGGAGAAAGTGCCGTGGCTCCTGTTGCCACCCCGCCCGTAAAGATGCGCAGAGAGGGCCTTGATCAGCTGCTCGCCTCCAGCTGGCATCCTATTAACACAGGCACACAGCGGCTGAAGTAGTTAGAAGACTAGAAAGACCAGGACTCCAGCCTTCACCTGCCCCCAGGCAGGGAAGGAACAAAGGGCCAGGAGGGAGTTTGCCCAGGGCTGATGCAATCACACCTCCCGGTTTGCACTGTCACTGATAGCAAAAGACATCACTGAGTAAAGAATTTTTTAAAATTATTATAAATATGCCCAATGATCCAAGAGAACACACATGAAGAGCTAAAGGAAATTTGAAAGATATGAAGGAAATATTCAGGAGAGATGGAAATTTGGGGGAAAAAAACAATGGAAATATTGGAAATGTAGGGACTAATAGCTCAAAAATATTAGTTGAAAACCTCAAAAGCAAACTACACCAAGTAGAAAATAATATATAAACTGGAAGTTTTTTTGAAATATTCCAGTCAACAAAAACAATTTCAAAATAAGGAAGAATAGAGACTACACATCAGAAATATATATATATATATATATATATATGTATATATATATATATATATAATTCAAGATAATTTATAAATGACTAAATGAATAACCATCCACATTTCTGGAATGTCTGAATATGAAAGGGAGAAAGATTAATGGCTTAGAAAATATATTTAATGAAAAAAGAATAGAAAATAGTAACAAAGAAAAAGAAAATGGAATAATAGCATGTACTTATTTAATCTTCAGAAAAACATGGACATCTATGTATAGGATACATATAGAACCCTAAATAAATAAGAACAGGAAAGATATTGGCATATGTTCCAGCTTATATTTAGATGACTTGGCAGAAAGTTTGTCTAGGGGCAGAACATTATGGCTTGTAGCTTGTTTCCGCAAAGTCTCATGCACTCATAGGTGGTGCTTTTTAGAGGTGGCTGGATCTAGAGTGTGTGATGCTGAAATTAAGTGTATGATGCTAGGATCAAGAATATGTGATTGTTAAATCAGTCCACTGAATGGTTTGGTGTAGTTCTTGGAGTGGATAATGGGAAGGCCCTCCACAAGTGAGAGCACCTCCAGACCTCAGGGTGGGTAGCCTGGCTAGAAACATAAGGGACAGAACGACAATTCCTGTGGTCACTTGCTACTAATTCACTACTTTGCTACTTTTCTGCCTTTTGTCCACCATGAACTTTTCTATCCTGCAAGGTCACCCTGCCTTGGAGCCAGGCGACTATGAACTGAAATGTCTGCAAACTGTGAGCTAAATAAAGCTTTCCTCCTTTAACTTTCAATGCCCTGGACTTTATCTCTTCGAGAAGAAAGGTGACTAAGAAAGTATATTAAAATCAAATGGCCAGAAGTTTAAGACAAAAAGAGAAATCTAAAGTCTTCAAGAGAAAAGCACTAAATCATTTAAGAGCAAACTTCCAATTACACTGACAACACATTTCTTAGCAGAAAGCCCACAGTCCTAGAAGGAATGGAATAGAATAATTGCTAGCTAAGATTATTATACCCAGCAAGAATATTCCATGGAAATGAAGGGAAATAATGACATTTACAAAATTAGTAAAACCTGAGGGAATTTATGACCTTCACATCAACCAAACAGAAATCCTTAAGTCTTACACCCAGAAATAGAAAAACAATGACTTCAGCCATGAAAGCATGTGAAAATATAAATCTGCTAGAAGATACACAAATGAGAAATAAAAGAGATTTAAATATTTTCAATGCAGTAAACCATCAAGCCACACACATACATATATATACACACACACACACATACACACACACAAATAATGACAGGAATAAAAGGACAAAGAACATTCAAAATACCTAGAAGAAAATCAACAAAATGATAGAAGTGAGTCTTAATCTTTCAAAATTTACCCTAAACGTAAATCCAGCAAATTCTTCATTCATAAATCCTATAGTCTTAATGGAATCAATAAAACAACCCAACCATATGCTACCAACTAGAGACTCACCTTACCAGCAAAGACATACCAACTAGGTAGTGCAGGGTAGAAAATGATAGTCCAAAGAAATGGAAACCTCAAGCTAGCCCAAGATGCTATGATTATATCTGACAAAATAGACCTTGATACCAAAATTCTGAGTCAAAGAAAATCACTAAGTAATGGTCAAGAGATCAACAATAAGGCATAAAGGTTGTAAATCTTCATTTCCCCAATGTTGGAACACTCAGTTTAAAAAACAAAAGCACAATGTTAGCACTAATGGGTGAAACGTGCGCCAGTATTATATGAGTGAAGGTCTTGAACACCACACTTTCAACAGTGGTCATATCATCAGGGTAAAAGGATAGATTAGAATTAAATTATAGTACATGTCAAATGTACTTAGATACTTATAGAACATTGTAACTAACAGCTGAAGAATATACATTCTTTTCATCAAAAGAAGGAACTTTCTTTAGAATAGAGCATATTTTAAGCTAGAAAAAAGTAATTAACACATTCAAAACATTGAACTCAGACCCTGTACACTTTCCAATCAAAATGTATTAAAACAAGAAGCCAAATTTTTAAAAAATTATACAAATACATGGAGACTAAGAAACATATTTTTGAACAATGTGTCATTAAGAGAATCAAAAGGAAGGTTAAATTGTTTCCTTTCTTTTTATTTTTTATTAGTACTTGCTCACAACACATAACTACATTACTCCCGAGGATTTGGTATGTGTCCATAACAAGTCTTAAACCTGTCTTCATTCTCTTTCCCTCCCTACCCTCCCTACATCTCCTGGTCTCTTTTCCTTTGGTAAAAGATCCATCTCTTTATTTATATTATAGTTATATTTTGGTTTTCTCATATAAGAACAACCATGCAAAACTGTTTAGGTTGGAATGCCTGAATTATTTAATTTGACATTATGGTCACAAGGTACATCCATTTTTTTCTATAAACAATCCTAGTACATCCTTTATGATATCATATATAAACATGATTATGCAGGTATCACTGTGATGTGATCTCGCACTTTCAGGAAAATACCTAAAAGGGAACGGCTGGGTCAGATGTAATCTCTATTTTTGTCTTTTCTATGGAATTGCCATCCAGATTTCTATGATGGTTTTACTATTTTACATTTCCCTCAGTAATGTAGAAATGTTCCCTTATCTCTACGCCAGCATTCATTATCATTTGATTTATTTTTTTAATCATTAGATTTATTGATGATAGCCATTCCTCCTAGAGTAAGGTGAAATCTTTGAGGCAAATAAAAATGGAAATAATACATACAAAAGCCTGGTGGATGAAGCAGAAATAACACGGAGATGATAATTTATAGCAGTAGGTGCCTACATCACAAAATGGAAAGATTTCAAATAGAGAACATTCTTTTCCCTATAAATCTGGCTACACTCAGCAAGTGGTACTTATGCTACAGTATGAATGTTGGATTGCCTGGAGATTTCCTCCAGCACATCAGTTAGTCCATCCTTCTTAATTTCAGTTTCTTACAAAGTCTTGGGACATGTGCAAAACGAAAACAAATTTTCTGCCAGGGTATCACACACGTTGCCTCGATTCCAGGGGCCAATGGAGACTTTATTCCCAACAGAAACCTCCTGAGCCCTTTTCTGTCTACATTCCTATCAGCATTCTAGTCTCATGAGATGCTACCAGAATCTCCCATCAATCTCTTCTTCCAGCATCAAAGGCTTCTCTAGCTTGCTTCTCCAAACCTTTCTAAATTCCTCTGACAAATGAGCCCCAGAAGTTTCTCAACCACATGGTTAAGTAGTCAGGACAACAACCCACATTTGCTACCAATATCTGTCTTAGTCATTTTCCCATCATTAGGATGAAATATACAACACTCACACGTTAAAGGAGAACAGGATTTTGGGCTGATGAGTTCGGTCCACGGCCAGCTGACCATGGCTCCACAGCAGAAATGGCGTGGTAGGAGGGGATGGGAGAGAAAAGCTGTTCATCCCACGGCAGTCAGGAGAGCAGGGGGAGTAGGAGGATCCATAACTAAGAATTCACCCTGGCAGGTCATCCCCACAGTGGGCACCTCCAGCGAGACCCCAGCTGCTAACAGCACTTCTAGCTGCCGCGCATTAGCGCATGGACACTCTAAAGCATGTCCCACACTAACGCCCAACGCAAGCACTTTCCAAGTGCTCTAGATTCGTGGGGACATTGTAGTCCTACTCCATAACAATATCCCTCTTACTCTTCACAAAAATCAACAGAAGATGACTTAAAGACTTAAATATATGACATAAAATTCTAAATTCTAAAATTACTAGAAAAATAAGGAAAACATTTCACAACACTGTCATAAGCAAAGATTTTCTGGTTAGGTTCCTGAAACACAAGAAACAAAAGCAAATGTAGGAGACTTTGGTTGCATCAAACTCCAATCCTTTTGACAGGAAAGAGAGCCATCAACAGAGGGAAGCGGCAAACTACAGAACAGGCAAAAAGCCTTTTTCAACTACTCATGTGAGAAAATATAATCTAGAATACAAAAGAAATAAGTACCTGTAAAAATTAATACAATTAAAATGAGCTAATGATCTCAGTAGAGATTTCTGAAAAGAAAAATATTTTACAAAGATATATAAATATATTCAATAAAATTAGCCATCAAGAAAATATAAGCCAAATTTACAATGAGAAATCATCTCCTCCCAGGTAGAATGACCATTATGAAACAAAAATAATAAGCCAGGTGTTATGGCAGTTGCCTATAGGAAGCAGAGGCAGGAGGATCACAGGTTCCAACTCAGCAGATGGTTAGGGAGATCCTGATTCAAAATAAAAAATAAAAGAACATAAACAAGGCAGGTAACGTAGCTTAGTGCACAGGCCTTGAGTTCAATCCTCAGTACCTTAAATAAATAAAGTAGTGGCAAGAATGTGCAAAATAAGAAACATTTGTACAGTGATGTTTGGGCGGTAAATGAATATAGCCATTAGGACAATAGTATGAGGGTTCCTTAAAGAAAATTCATCTATCCCCCTTGGGGATCTATACCCAAAATAACAAGTCCCCATATTTATGGAGGCACTATTCACAATAGCCAGGGAACAGACTCAGTCTAAGTGCCAACCAACACATGAGTGCAGAAGGAAAGCATGGAATACACACAAGAGGGAGTATTATTTGCCCACAAAGAAGAGTGGAATCTGGCCATTTTCAGTACAATGCTTGGAACTTGCAGACGTCGTGTTAAGTGAAATAAATGTCACAGAAAGACAAGTACTCGTGTTCTTTCTCACATGTGGAATTTGACAACAGTTGATCTGCTAGTACAACAGTGACTTAGAGAGCTTGTGAAGGAGGGAGAGCTGGAAGAAAGGGGGCTGGATTTGAGCACTGAAGGCTGTGTCCTACATGGGTAGAACACACCGAGTCCCACTTATATTAAAGTATGCTAATAAAAAACTTACAGAAGTACAAAGAAATTACTCCTCCTTCATCAGCAGTGTGCTTTCTCATGAGTTTATTGTCTCTCTTCATCTGCACTGCGGTACTAACTTGCTTTTTCTATTTAGCATCGTGTTTCCTTCTCACAACTGCCTTCTAAGGTACGTACTTCATCTCTCTTTTAAATTAAGTACTTTTAACAGCATTTGTGATGTGAACATGCTACAGATCTGCACATCTATTTCTCCAGAATCAGAACAGCTTATTACAGTTATCACCAGTTCACATCCTACCATCTTTATCGAGAGATAAATTTATGTTTTCACTTTCCTCAAAAATCTTAACTATATTAAATACCTCAATCTGAGAGAACTCTAATTAAATAAGCTTGGCATAGACATAGACTGACAGGGAACAAAACTGAAAAGTATATTCTCGGGTTTTATAATTAAAACAATGATCTTCCTGAAAGGGAAGGGAAGGAAAGGGAAGAAGAGGGAAGGGAAGGGAAGGGAAGGAAAGGGAAGAAGGGAAGGGAAGGGAAGGGAAGGGAAGGGAAGGGAAGGGAAGGGAAGGGAAGGGAAGGGGAGGATATTAAATATACTATACAAATATATGTACATACACATTTGAGTAAAATGGTTCATATGCTATATACATTTTTTATTAACTCAATATCTTTATTTTACTTTTTGATTGTTTTGGTCTAGTAGATCTATTTATTTACTTTTATTTAAAGAGGTAAAAAATGAGGAAAAAACAATAAATGATATAGAATTTCAAAACAAGATGATAGGAAATTAACAATGGTTCTTATATTGCATATGGTTACCTTCCAAGTAGTTGCTCAGATTACCAGATATAGGCATGCAAAACTGACAGAAGAAGTCAGCTAGTTTGATCCGAAAACCTCAGGAAAGAGTTTGTAAACATGGATCTTTATAGGCAGAAATAAAGAACGATGCAGCAAATAAAACTGAATGAAGTAACAGTAATATGAGCAGTGAGAGTGAGATACATATGAAAGAAAAAAACTTGTCAGAGTAGGTCTTCTCAACATCATCAGTGTTGGTTTCCTTCTAGGTGCAATCAAAATACAACCAGCAAAAATTATTTTATATATTTAGTAAATTATCAGGGATTACATGGGAAAGATTACCAGGCACAACTTGAAATAAAGTGCAGAGATTTTATATCTGTCTTCAATACTGGGGATTTTTTTTTTTTTCCGGTACCAAACTCATGACCTTGCGCTTGCCAGGCAAGCGCTTATGCCACTGAGCTATACCCCCAGCCCCTTTATATGTGTCTTGCTGAAAACATACATCTATTCTCAACCCTTAACCTCAGTAATTAAAATATAGTGAATTTATTTCATAAATTTTATAATAACAGTTAATGATACAATATAAGTAAGGAATGTAGCTTACATTTAATTTTCCCTACAAAAAGTCTGATTTGTAGTTTAAATTTCACCCTTGTTTACACAAAATATGCATAAAGAAATAAAACACACCTATGAGATCTTATAATTTCCTCCTAGTTGGTATATTTCCAGGTATTTCTGTGCTGTGCCATACTGCTATTGTTGTAATGAGGCTTCTCCATAACTATAAGCTGATTAGGACGTATCATTTATGGTCTTTGCAGCAATTGTGATACTGTCTTTTGATCTTCCACCTTTCATTTTGTTTTTGCACATTCATATTATCTCTTTTTTTACTTTTTCTTTTCCCACCTTAGGGTAACTGCTGGCCTGCTCATTCTCACTGTCCTATTACTCCTACAGTATGCTGATCTCTAGCTGTCCTTTTATCCCTACAATAGTCCATTATGCACACGTGTGCAAATTTTAAATTCTTAAAACTAAACACTCACTGCTAGTACACTGTTTAAAAACTTTCAGAACTCTTTATAGTCTGGTGTTCTAGGTGCTCTGTAACTGTGTCTTAACCTTGATTCATCAATATTGGTTTTCTTATCCTTTATCCCATTACATAACTCTGCACGCCATTGCTCAGAAGTTCTCAACTGGGATTCCTTCTCTTCACTACGGAGACAGTGGCAAGGCTTAGAGAGGGTTTACTTATTGTTACAGGATATGGGGTGCACTCATGGTCTTGATCACATGCAATGCAAGAAGGTGGTGCACAGGACGGCCACCCACAGCAGAAATTATTTTATTCATATTTAATGACAGTGAAAGATACCTGTTAATAACAGCAAAGTTGAGAAACGCTAGAATAATTTAAATCGCTGCATGTATTTTTCTTTGACCGGACCATTCTTATTTTCTCTATATGTTACCTATTCGTCACTGTTCAGCAGAAGTTCTTTAAGAAGTTTCAAAAGCATCAGTCCATTGAGGTTATTCTATTCTCCATCCTATAATCACATTTTGTTGCGCCTATTTGACACTGATCACATACTGTGTTGATATGAAAAGTGAGACTTACGTGCGTAATATGTATTCTTTAAATACAGCCAAACATTTTCAGCAAGTCCACAGATTTTTAAAATGTATTTTAGAACAATTCACAGGCATTCTGAGGATTTCATTGTGCAAGAAAATGTAATTTGAAATTCTAACATACTTCTGAAAATCAGATCCATTGGCATTACAGTTAATGACTCTAAAGATGGAAATGAATTAATTTAAAATAGTAGAGTTTATAGTAAAGTAATAAAACCTTTTTAGCTAATAAATTGACAGTTGGCTGATAGGATATGTATACTTTGATCATACCACAATTTGTACATAATTCTTGGTCTGTAAGGTAAAACATTTTTTCTATCTTAATTTTTCAGTGAGTATAGAACTTATTTCCCAACTCTAACTTGCTTCCACTTGCAGCATTTAAAAGTAGTTGTAATGCTGCCTAAATTTTTACCCTGAAAATCTTTATCTCTCTTTTCACCTTGTTTAAGTGTTTGCTTCTGACAATGAAAGGAGAGTGAATAATGATGGCATTTTTTTCATTTGTGTCTTCAAGGCAGGATGGCCCTGCAGGAAAGTCCGTTCCCTAAAAATTTACATGATGGAAAATGAGAAATAGACTACTGCTTTTCCGCGTCATGAAAGCCATGTACCGTTTTATGTAGCTGTAAAACATGTGATTGCTTCCCATAATGCGCACGGGTGACAAGCAAGTTTGCACACTAAAGGAAATTCTTCTAATTCTTGGAGTTTCCGCTTGTAAAGTTGTATCTGGTCTCTGCGCTCTAGTGGACTCCTACTCTGGGGATGGAGTGGTTCATTCTAAATTCAACTGATTGCGAAGAGCACACAAAATTTATTAGAATGGAACCTTCTCTCTTCTGCCTAATTAAAAGGAAAAAAGATCAGTTTTGAATCTGAACAAGGCTTGTCACTCTACCTTAATTAGCTTGAGAAAAAATGTCTGTATCTCTGAAACAGGAAATAATCATAAAATTACATCATTTGGGTGACACACCAAGAAATATTTCTCCTAAAATGTATTGTTTTGTCTTGTTTTTAAACATGAGGTTCCAAATTTTTACCCATAATTTTTTGCAGTTCATTGGCACGTGGAAGTTCTCAGATGCTGTTTACTTTATGGTGGTGGGTCCGGCACACGGATACAAGCACCACAGCCTGATCTGGAAAACGTGGATGTAGAGGCAGCCGCTTCGTTGACAGTATGAACCTAAAACCCAAGACTCACTGGGCTCTCATTTGCATATGTTACTGATGCCGTAGTTCTTAGCAGTAACACCTGAAGTGCTCCCTTCCCTGTGAGATCTTCTCTGCATCACGAGCACCCTCCTCGCTGGGCAGACCGAGTTCACTCAGTCCTCATACATCACCCAAGAAATGCAATCCTGAATTCTAAAGAGGACTAATCTTGACTAATCTGACACACCATAACCCCTTTTATTATTCTTTTAAAAGCTTTTATGGTTAATTATTTTCTTACCTGGTATAGGTAACATTTTAAATAATAAAAAGTAATACAGCAGCATCTTGAAACTTTATTTTAAAACTTTATTTAACTACCATTACAATATCATCCTCCATTTCAGGTGTCTGTGTATATTAGCATTTATTTTCTGGGTTTGTTTTACAATCTCCTTTTGTTTTGCTAACATAGCCTGATCCAAGGACCTAACAAATATTTTCCTCACTTAAGACTATTACTATCTCATATATTTCTATCTATAAAGAAGATGAACTGGAGCAAAAGCCCGCCACATTTCATTAAAAATGGATATACCATATATATATATATATATATATTTCAAAAAATTAAATTCTCACACTCTATTTCTGAAGATATTTTACGAAGAAATTTTGTTCTGCTTTAAGTGATGAATATTAATCAACAAATCTTATAAGGCATGATAATAATAATAGAAGTAATTAACTAAGCAATGCATTTTGAGTGGTTGATCCTCAATACAAAAGATATAGGCATTCTATTGATCATTTTTGAAATACTTTATTGTAAATAAATAATCCTGTTTAGAGGCTATAGAAATACTCAGAAGATCATTGGTTTTACATTAAGATAGGCTATGAAAGTTCAAACATGTAGCCTCTGATTTATACTGAATGCCTTCCATTTTGTGGGATTCAGTAAAGAGGTAAAATATCTTATTTTTGAGAAGTAAATTTTTAAATCATACTTTGGAAAAACAAAACCTAATTACAATACTTGAACATAAAAATCACTTCCTTCTTCTCTCCCTTCCCTTCCTTCTTCTCTCTCTTCCTTCCTTCCTTCCTTCCTTCCTTCCTTCCTTCCTTCCCCCACTCCATCTTCCCTCCCTCCTTCCCTCCCCCTCTCCCTCCTTCTTTTCTTCTGTAATGAGGATTAAGCCCACAGCCTCATGCATGCATGCCAGGCAAGTACTCTACAACCCCAAACCTTTTTGTTTCACTGAGACAGTGTCTACATGAGTGTCCTATGCAGACCTATAACAACTGTTCCTCCTGCCCCAACCTCTCAAGTAGACAAGATTGCAGGTGTGTATCAAAATACATGGGAAACCATTTGTTTACACAACAATAATTTATTAATAATTATATTGTTATCACTGCCAAGAGCAATTCCTCTAATCTTTACATTTTTGTTTGTATTTCTCTTCTTTAAATACATTCACAAGATCAATACTGTCAAAATAAAAACAAAATAAATACATACGGTCATTCATTTGTGTATACACTAGGAAGTCACAATGTTCTTTTTTTTTTAAAGTATAAAAACAAACAGATATTAACAAACATACACAAAGTAGCATAAGAATAGTACAATCAAATCTGAGTTACAGATAAGGTGACAGGGAATCAACAATGGTCGTTGCATTACACATTATAACTTCTAAGTGTATATTCAGGAAAACAGATATAGACATGCAAAATTGATCAGACAATTAATCATCAACTATTCCTTACAATAAACTGATCTAAGTCAGTAGTACAACTTCTTTTTAAAGTGTGAAAGCAAAAAGAACTACATCATCAACAACAGAAAAAGAAAAAAAAAAAAAAACGAAAAGCATTAACAAATAGACACAAAGTAGCTCAATAACCGTATAATCAGAATTGAATTATGGACAAAGCAACAGAAAACCAACAATAATTGTTGCATTGCATATTGATATCTTCAAAATGTATGCTCCGGAGAACACATATAGACATACAAAATTGATCAAACAACCCGTCATCAACTATTCCACACCATTAAGTGACATAAGACAATAGTAGAACCATGTTAGCCATCCTGCACATATGTATACACATGCATACATTCATACATACATTTTTGCCTCTTTCTTTTCTCCTTTCCCACGTCCCATCTGTTCTTTACTTTTGAACAGATTTCCTTCATGTCTCTTAGTTTATGTTCCCACCCTCAGGTTCTTACACCAGTGACACAATACATTGCCTGCTCATGTATCTCTGATTTATTTCACTTACGAGTATGGTGTCCAATTGTGACCATTTGCCTACAAAGGCCCCAAATCTGTCCCCCTTTATAGCTGAATAGTATTCCATTATATAAAAATGCCAGTTTTTTAATCCAGTCTTCTGTGGATGGACATTTGGGTTGCTTCCACAGTTTAGCTATTACAAATTGCACTGCTATAAACGTGGGTGGACATATATCAGAATGATATGATGCTTTCAGATCTTCTGGGAAAATACCCAGAAGGGTAACAGCTGGTTTGAATGGAACCTCTAGACCTAGTTTGCTGAGGAATCTCCAAACTGCTCTCCACAGTGGTTGCACCAGTCTGCATTCCCACCAGCAGTGTAACAGAGTGTTCCACCCCACAACATCAGAATACACATTTTTCTCAGCTGCACATGGGTCTTTCTCTAAAATTGACCACATTCTAGCCCATAGAGCATAACTACCTAAGTGTAAAAGAATTGAAATTATCCCGTGCATATTATCTGACCACAGTGCAATGAAACTGGAAATTAATGACAAAGGGAACTCCAAAAACTGCATAAACACTTGGAAATTAGACAACAACCTCCTAAACAACCAATGGGTCACACAAGAAGTTAAAGAAGAAATTTAAAAATACCTACAAATAAATGAAAATGCAAGTACAACCTACCGGAATCTGTGGGATGTCCTCTTGAATGGAGTAACAGAAATATAGGTAGGTAGAAAAGAGACAAGTTCAATTCTAATTTTAAAGTTGTCCTTCTAAGAAAACCACAACTTCAGGACACCAAGTTGTCCCGTGTGATGCACATCTGCACTCCATATCTGTACTCCTGAGATGTGTTTATGTTACCTAGACAATTTCCCCTTCCCAGTGCATCCCACCTAAATCCCTAAAAGTCAATATAAGAACCTGGTTGAAAGGTAGAAGCAGCAACCTGAATTTAAAATGAAGAAAGAGACTCAAAGAATACAAAGAATGTGATTAGGCAAAATGTTTTAGGTCACCTGTGTTGTGGTTTATATGTAGACGTCCCTCTAAGGCCTCATATGCTCATAGGGGGGGCGTTAGAGAGGTAGTTTGACCATGAGTGTGTGACACTAGAGTAAGAGTGTGTGATAACTGGATCGGTCCTCTGACTGGTTTAGCGAAGTTCTCTGGCGGGTAATGGGAAGGCCCACTCCAGGTGTGGGTAACACCAACTAATAGGGTTGTAGCCAGAATGGAAAAAAAATCAAAAAGAAGGATCACTGCTGGTGACCTCCTGCCTGCCACACCCTGGACCCTTTCTCCTCCTTGATGCCCCTCTGCCATGCTGCCCTGCCTGAGAATCAGCCGACTATTGATAGACGGGGACACTCACCACTATACTAACGAGGATGACACCCCAGCCAACTATTGAAACCTCTACAAACTGTGAGCTGAATGCACCTTTCCTCCTTTAACTTCTGTGTGTCAGGTATTTTGTCCCAGCATTGAGAAAGTAACTACGACAACCCATCTCTTTACTTCCAAATGCGCATGTATATGCAAAACATGGATCAGAGTGTACCTCTGTCTTCAGGGCCCACAGCCTATTCTCTGTCAGTGCGTACTTCTTTAATTCTACCTAAAAGCAAAACCTTTCTATGCCTTTCACTTTTACAGATAATGAAAATTCTTTTTCCTAAAGAGAGTCAAGCGTCTACTTACTGGATCAAGCCCTAGGTCATCTCTAGCCCTTGGTAGGACTCCTAAGACCCTGCCCTGTGACATACTGGATATGGTTCACAAAGGAATGCTTGAAAATAAGTTTAGACCTATTTTCAAGGACCTTGAATTTCAGAAACAGTTTTTGGAAAATTTTACTTTTTGTGAACTCAGTGCTCCAGAGAAATTATTCTGGGAGTAAAGTAAAAGTAAGTTAGGAGATACTGCAGATCAGATTCTTACTGGATTTTTATTGATTATTCTACATTTAAACAGTTAAGGCTGGGTGTGATGGTACACAGTGCACACTTGTAATACCAGCAGTCAGTGGCTGAGGCAGGAGGATCATAACGAGTTTGGTGTTAGACTGGGCAACATAGTGAGTTCAACTCCAGCCTGAACTACATAGTGAGATGATGTCTCAAAAAACTAAATAAATAATTTTAAAACCTGGTTTGAGTTTGAAAAGCAGAAATGACACAAAGGAAAGAACAAGATATACATCAGGGAGTTGAAATTTCAGGACCAAAATTCAGCAGGACATTTGGAAATAGAGAAATATGTCAGGAAGAGAAAGGGTGACTACCATACTGAAGACAGTAAAAAGGAAACAAAGATGACTATCAGATGTGATAATGTCTATAATCAGGGATCAGAGGAAGGAAAGTTGTAAATCAGAACAATAAAAGTAGGAATCACACCAACCTGAGTATTTGTGTTAAGAAATTAAATGTGGACCTTCACACTTGACCATTTTGGAGGAAAAGAAAAACAGGGCTTTGTTTGTACAACAGGGTGACTGTATAATTAACTTGTCCAAACTAGAACACTGTTTAGAGTGGAAAGTGATACCAATGATAATCACAGTGTTCAACCTCCATGGGCGTAAAGCAGTATTGCCCCTAGAATGCTGAGCATGCTGTCACTCTTGGCGGTGGATGTAACAGGTCGGGTAGTTCTTAAAAGAAAAATAAGCAGTTGATGAACTCAGAGGGCAGAGGGGAGAATAAAACCAAGAGTACAAATGAAGCAGTCAGCTTTGATAAGAAAGGATTATTCTTACTAAACATCAATGGCACCGTGAGCACTGTAGCAGCATAATGGCCCACAGATATTTTCTACTGGAGAAGAGGGGGTTGAAAGGCTTCCCTTTAGAATATTTAATTATGTGAGTGGAATGACCAAAAGGTCACATAATAACAGTAAGAGGTAGATTGAAGATTTAAAGACTTACTCTTGGAAATGGTTCTGGAAGTCAGTGCTGTAAATGCAAAGATGACCAATTGAGGTCATCTTCAAAAGAACAAGTGAGTCTCATAACAGTCACCGTCTATTGACTATTATAGTGCTTTGTGTGCTTTATTGCAGTCTCAGAACAACTTATGAAATATACATCATTCTCCTCCTTTATAAAATAAGGATACTGAGGCAAACCGAGGCACTTACAGAGCGGTAAATGGTAAACCATCTTAGGTCAGACAGCTAGAGTGTAGTATCATTTGAGCCTCAGCAAGTGTGGCTTTAGAAACTAAGGTCTCAACTATTGGGGGAATTGCTTCTCAAGGTTGGAGTTCATAAAATAGATTTCAGAGTGGTATTCTTCCTTAGAAGTAAGATTGCACACATACCCAAGGAAAGTCAAATGGAAAGCATTGCCCAAGGTAAGAGACTGACTGGCTACCTTTGTCAAGACTTCTACCAGACCTGAAATGATGCTATCATTTGATGCCAAGTGGGACGCAGTCAGTCTGTCATAGGAAGGTTTATACTACATTGGCCTATGATTCTACAGATGAAAAGATGATTTGAGTCTGGAGGGTATCATTTACTAGCACAGTATTTTCAGCATTTGAAAGAATATCAATCAGGAATCCCTGAAAGCTAAAATGTGTTTTCCTGAAGTGAGCAAGCTGGTACAATAATTCTTAAATCCTTTGTTGTCATGGAGGAAGTTTCTGTGGGTTTCATCATAAAAAATATTTTATACTACAGCTATGAAAAAATCCTATCAATCTAAGATCTAACATTAGTTTTTTATCATTTGGTTGCTAGGTAATAAATGCACACTGAAAAATGCAGTTTTAGGGGGAAAATTCTTCAATAAAGAGAATTCTCCTGTGGTTTGGAATGACAGTCTCAACTAATATTTTACATTAAAAAGAAAGCAAGCATAGTAGTTCCAAAGAAAATTACAAAATTATTCACAGCTTTCTAGAAAGGGTAATCTTTAATGTCTTTGGATATGTTTATGCTAGTGTCTTTTTGAGTCCTTAGCCTATAATATATGTCAAATAAATAATTATTGAGAACATCAATTTATGACTAAATAAATTCCATTTGCTTCTATCTGATAAGTTCTAAACTAAATATAGACTACTAAGTGAATATGATTTTTGTACTAGTAATTCTTTTTTCTGAAGTTGTTCCAATTTCCACTGATATTGAGAAATTTATGTACAACTCTTGATACAGTATTTTTTAACATTTTAATCTAAAAGCAGCATATTTACATATGGACATAGTGCTATTCAGTCTTTAAATTATAAAACTAGCTAAAATATATATTACTTTCTAGAAATATACCTTAAGGCCAAATCTCAAATTTTAAAAAAAGTCACACATCGAATTGAAGAGGTCATTAGTGGAATATGACATAGGACACCACAGGGATTACGAAAGTACATATTTAGAGCTCTCTAAAAATTTCAAGTAATAATTAAAAGGGGATTGGAAGAGAAGGAGTAAAAAATGAAGTTTCAGCGATGAACTTAGGTGAGACTATAAACCGGTCAGAATGACTACTCATGTCACGGTCCCAAATACATGACATTCGGGAAAAGAGCAAAACTGTGAAACCGATAAAACATCAGTGACTCAGGAGAAGACGACGAGAGGGTTGAAAAATGGAGCGGAGAGACCATCTAGAGCGGCGAGAACACTCTGTGTGGCATTGAAATGGCAAACATGTATCGTCAACACTTACCAAAATTTTTGAAATATACAACACAAAGCGTAAGCCTCAATGGGGACTATGAGCTTTAGTTAATACTAATAAATCAGTATTGGCTACACCAGGTATGGCGACACACGCTTGTTGACCCAGGGCTCTGGAAGGCTGAAAGCAAGGGAGTGTAGCACTACAGCTGGCTTGGCTCGTGGCCCACTGCTCTCTTCAGCAGACGAATATTTCTGAATTCCTGGGGCCTCCACTTCACGTTTAGCCATCATTCCTCCACCTTCACGTACTGCACATTCCAGGCCTCCTTGCTAGGCTTCCAAGGTCTTTCCTTGGAATGTGGATGTAGGCCTCTCTGGCCCTAGCACGACTGTATTCTGCATTCCAGTGAAACCAGCACCATGTGGACAAGGCCAAGTTCTGCAACCAGCCCCAGCGGCAGCCAGGCCCCCTTGGACCATGGCGACAGCATCTTCTGAGTACCTGGGTGACTGAACATGATGATTTTAATCCAAAGGAGCCAATACCTTGAGGGGCCCATCCTAAGAATGGACCCAGGGGCTCTCACCTCAAATGAAATGTATACACTTTACGCCTTTGATCCTGGGAGGAGAGGAATTTTGAAAATATCTATGATATCCTCAAGGCATTTTCTTCTTATCCAATTATAAAGGACTTGGTTCCTTTTCCTACTGGTACTAATCTCTTCAGCAGCCATACCTCTTCTGAGCCAAAATTTAAACTTTTCAAAACTTTTCTCTGTTTTTTGCCCCCAATTTTCATGATTAACCTGACTAGAAGCAGCCAAGAGGACCCATGCAAAGACTGAAAAATAGGCTGTCTTGAAACTTTCTACCAGGCTTGTTTTTCTGCCACTCTTAATCTCAATCTACTTGCAGTCTCAGGACATGCAAAACAGGTAAAAAGAAATGTTGCCAGCGTGTAATACATAAAACATCTAGCTGTATCACCAGTAGAGTCTGTTTCAAACTAAAACCTCATTGCTTGGCTTCTAAGTTCTGCGTGCCTACCAGCATTCTGGTCCTCTGAGATCCAAATACGATCACCCATCAGGGTGTGCTTACAGAACTTCTTTATCCCACGCCTCCAGACCTCTCCAAATTTCTCTCGGAAGCTGTGTTTAACGCTTCCCAGCCCACAAGGTCTGGTACAGCAGCATCATTGGTCCCATTTTTCTGTTAAAATTTTCTATGTTAGGTTTCCCATCACCGAGACACAATGCCACATAAGCATAATTTAAAGGAGATAAGGCTTAGTTTACCTGATAATTTCAGTGTACTCAGTTCAGGGTTAGATGGCTTCAAGCAGGAGTCTTGTAGCAGAAGCATATTGTGGGGCAAAGATTATTTTGTGGCAACCTGGAAAAAGAGGAAGTAAACAATGCCCGAGAGAAAGAAGCCAGAGACAATATGTAGCACATAAAGTCACACCACCACAACCCAAATAGGCACATCCAGAGTCATGTCCTACCAATTCTCTAGGTAACTCCAAGTTTAATCCAGTTGGCATCATGAAATTCATCTCCAAAGGTAGTATTTATTACAATTTTCATAGGTACATTGTGAAAGGAGAAAACCTTACTCTTAAATTTCAAATCTAATGTAAGTGTATTGATATTATTTCTTATAATACAGTGGTATCTTGGTTAATGAACTTAATTTGTTCCATGATTCTGGAAAAGATGTTCATGCTCATGTGGGAAAGATGGCCACAGTCATGTCCACCACCTGGTGTACAAATCACAAACAAAAACAAAATGTTCCCAAATATTTCTGTTTGTGAACAAAATTGTTTGCAAACAAAAGCATTCATGAACTGAAGAAACACAGTATAGGATAACATATACATTGTAAGTATGTGACTTTTAAAATATAACTTAAAATTTATTTATAATGCTGTTTGGTGATACACATGACTTAATAGAAAATATGTAGTTATGTACACAATCAGTTGAGATATATGTGTATACGTACAAGGAAAGAACTTGTGCAACATACAGTGCTCTAATTACTGCACAGAAAGACAGCTAATATGTTTAATTTGTTATAAGAAATACTTATTTCAAATTTTGATTTCTCCCTTATTAGAATGTGTCTTAAATTAATATTAACTTAAATTTGAGGTGCGTGGTTATCATCCTACTGAAAGAATTGTATCTACGTAAGGTTTTGAGCTTAAGCTTCGTTTAATCAGAACATTAGAATTTCAAGAATGAAGTTTCAGTTTTATTTTAAGAGATGTATGGTCGATATCCAGGTAGGAAAGAATATTGTAATTCATGTGAATTTTAAAATGTGATGTGTGAAAGAATGGGAGGAGGAAGCATGTAAGGACTTTAGAGTTTCCCTAATGCTTAGCTCATTGGAAAACTAACCTTCTCCTTCCAAGCGTTACTGATACATATAAAGTGGTACACTACTTCTTGAGTTAATTTTTAAAGGAGATAAAGGCCTAGGTTAATTATTTAATTTTATTATTTTACTTTAAGTACTGAGGATTGAACACAGGGAATATTGACCTACATTCCTAGACTATTTTATTTTATTTTGAGACAGATTCTTGCTACATTGGCCAGGTTGCCCTCAAGATTTTGATGCTCCTGTCTTAGCCTCAGAGTTGTATGGGATTTCAGGGATGTACAGCTAAGGGTTCAAATGTTTTTAAAGGAACTTTAATGTTATTGACAAACAGATTTTAATTTTGTCACTATAGAACTGGATAGGGTTAACCAAAGAACAGCACAGGGAACACACAATTTCCCTAATGTGAACTACCCAAAATATAAATCAGGTAAACAGCAAACTAAGAAGGAGGTATTAAGAAACTTGGTAGGGGATAGGCTGTGGAGATGGAAAGGAGCCCTGGGGAAAGAGGGATTGTGGAGTTCAGGAGTATCATCAGGTCCTGGGGTGCTATAGACTCTTTTTAGAGGTTCCTTCCAAGTTCTTGTTGTCCTGAAGAAAGAATTGATTAAGACACGTACAAAGATGAGCAAGATTTTACATTTATTAAAGTTATAAAAGGAAATGTGCTCTACAGAGTGAGTGTGAGCCAATTAAAGTAGTAAGAGAAGTATGATCTGCAGGGAGAGTGTGGGTCACTGAAAGAGGGCACACAGTGGCCACAAGCTTAATGGTTGCTGTCCTTTGTATCCCCTATTCTGATATTAGATCTATGCCATCCTATCCACAACCTACTTGATCTCATGCCAGAAGAACATTTGCTGGTTGGTCTCAGTACAGAGCTGGGGAACTATTTTTATGACCGTGTGTCCTGCATCTTCATGACTGTGAGGTGTTATGGCTTATACATAGATGTCTGCCCGAAGCTTCATGCACTCATAGGTGACGCTCTTGGGGGGGACTACTTCATGAGTGTGTGGTGCTGCTGTAGCCCACCAATTGGTTTAGCATAATTTTGGGGGTGGATAATGGATTTACTGAACAGGGATGACCCACCCTGGGTGTGAATGGCACCAACCGGTTTACTTTTATCATGGATGAAATGAAAAAGAAAGAAGAGGAAATCTACTGCTTCCTGCTGCCCTGCTTTGGAACCAGCCTAGTATGGAATGAAATTTCTACAAACTGGGAGCCAAATTAAACATTTTCTCCTTTAACTTGTAGGTATCAGGTATCTTATCCCAGCAGTAACAGAGTTGACAGATTTTGTACCAGAAGTGGGGCTATTGCTGTAAATGCACCTGACCATGTTGTTCAGAGACCTTTGGAACTGAATTTTGGGAGGAGTTTAAAAAGGTTTGGTGATACCAGCTGAAGTAGTGCTGGTATGCTGTGAGTCAAGCTTAATGGAAGATTCTAGTGAAAGCTCAGAATGGTGATGGAAATGGACCTACTAGCCAGGCATGGTGATGTACACCTATACTCTCAGCACATGGGAGGCTGAGGCAGAAGGACCATCATGAGTCTGATGCCAGCTTGGACTACAAAGTGAGTTCAAGGCAGAACTGAACTATAGCAAGGCCCTGTCTCACAAAAACAAAAGAAAATGAAGAAGAAGAAGAAGAAGAAAGAGAAGGAGAAGGAGAAGGAGAAGGAGAAGGAGAAGGAGAAGGAGAAGGAGAAGGAGAAGAAGAAGAAGAAGAAGAAGAAGAAGAAGAAGAAGAAGAAGAGGAAGAGGAAGAGGAAGAGGAAGAGGAAGAGGAAGAGGAAGAGGAAGAGGAAGAGGAAGAGGAGGAGGAGGAAGAGGAAGAAGAGGAAGAGGAAGAGGAAGAGGAAGGAAAGAAAACAAAGAAAGAAAGGAAGAAAGGAAGAAAGGAAGAAAGAAAGAAAGAAAGAAAGAAAGAAAGAAAGAAAGAAAGAAAGAAAGAAAGAAAGAAAACAAAATATAGTCTGCAAAGACTGGGCTCTGGGTTTTAGTTGTAAAGAAATACTGCGCTAGCAGCTGGAGACCAGGTTATGTATATTGTGTTTTAGTAGAGAATTTGTCTGCATTTTGCTTGTGCCCAGAGACACTGCAGGAGAACGAGACAAGAGGCACCAGACCAACTGACCTGGAGGAAGAAATTTCAAGACAGTTTAATGTTGTGGCAGCTACATGGCTATTGGGAGCTTTTAGGCAGCTGTACCTTAAGAATCAAGGTTGAAGTAAGGGAAGAGAATGTGAAAAGAAGCAAGATATACCAACTACAGTTAAAAAGTCCCTATGGTGAATATTAACATTATGTATATGTACAATGTGCCAATAAAATGACATAAAGTAAAATAAATACCTAAAACAGAATGAGGAGAAAATGACCCAGCAGAATTCTTTTAAAAGTTTTGAATTTGACCAGTAAAATTACAGCCTGCAAAGATGGAGCAGAGAACTTATTTTCTGGAAAAAAAAAATCATTAAAAAACCAAGTACATCAGAATAGAGCACTAGAAAAGACAGTGTGAGTATGTCAAAAGAAAGAGCAGACGCAAAGCCTGGGAGGCCCGGCAGTGGGTCCCTCAGAGGGCAGTGTGCGAAGCTGTGAGTGTGAGGCCAAAGGTGCAGTGGGGGGTCCACACAGTGGGAGAAGCCAAGAATGCGGGCCTTCTGAGGAAATTCAGAAGGAGTGGACAAAGCTGGTCCAAGAAAGAGGGCATGAGGGTTGTAACAATAGCCTTAGCACAGAGCAGGTTCACCCAAGCTCTTCAGAGTCTGCATCTTGCCACACATGGCACTGGGTGCTGGAAATGGAACTATGGGGTTTAATGTTTGCCCTTCTGGATTTTGGTCTTGCTTTGGTCTCGTTCCCTTCTCTCTCTCTACTTGTATCTTTTAGAATGGGAATGTTTATTTTTAGCATTATGTGTTGGAAATGTTTAACTTTCTTTATAGGAACTTACAACCACAAGTGTGCCTTAAATCTCAGAGGGGAATTTGCAGTTGGACTTTGCCACAATGTAGAAAATGTTAAGACTTTGGAAACTTTTGGAGATGGAAAATGAATTTTATGTACAGGAATACATGTGAGGCTTTGGGGGCTAGGGTCAGAGTGTTGTGACTTATATCTAGATGCTCTCACAAAGCTTCATGAACTCATGGGTGGGCCTTTTGAGAGTGACTGGATCATAGGAATGTGATACTGGGTCAAGTGTGTGTGATAGTGGATCATAGGTCTGTGTGTCTGATCCATCTTACCTCTGGTGGCCTGAGCAACTTCGCTGAAGACACAGTATGTAATGTCACACTGAACTAGTCCGCTGATGGGTTTACCATAATTCTGGGTGTGAAGGATGGATTTATAAATGAGGGAAGGTCCACCCTGGGTATAGGTGGTGCCAATAAATAGACTTGTAGTCTGGATGGAATAAAAAAGGGAAAGAATAAAGTCTGCTGCTTCCTGCTTCCTGCCTGCCTTGCCATGAACGACTTCTCTTTTGCTGTGCTCCTGTCCTCTGCCACCCTTCTGTAAAGCTAGCCGGGTGGATTGAAATCTCCTCAGCCTGTGAGCTAAAATAAGCCTTTCC
Organism: Dinomys branickii; assembly: GCA_004027595.1. NCBI lineage: Eukaryota > Metazoa > Chordata > Mammalia > Rodentia > Dinomyidae > Dinomys > Dinomys branickii. The sequence goes on along the minus strand of PVLD010010459.1, from coordinate 46,168 downwards.
TTCTTTAACTTTTGCCTTTGGGGCAGTTTGTCACAGCAATGAGAAAGTACCTGAGACAACAAATATTACCCCTGAGGAGGTCAAGGGAGGTAAAGAAAACGAAACTACAGTGTATGCATGGAACAATTCCCCAGGATGAATGTAATTACCACATATCACAAACACATACTAAAACCTTTTTTAAAAAATAGTAGAAAATAAGCAGCTGAAGGGGCCAAATTTCTCAGTTCTTCTTTTCCAAGATGGTCCAAAGAGAAGTCCTTATTGCTTGAGGGGGCCATTTGATTCCATGAAACCATTGTCCCTGCTTGGAGCCTTCCCAACTATGCAGAGGCTCTGCTGGAATCCAAGGTGATAGCATGTCTAGGCCCATGGATAGAGACATCTTGGCGTAGTGTAGTGCCCATGTAAGTATCTTATCCTGGTGTTCTAAGTCTTGGATGGGGAGGGGTAGATTCCATAGGTTCAGGACTTGTTTTGTCATATTTTATCTAGATAGACACTTCTCAAATGACTAGTATACCCATATGCAGATCTGAGAAGGATTTGAGTCAATATTTTAAGGTAATAAAGGATATAAAATGATTATGTTTTTAGTTTCTATTGACATCAGTAGTCCCAAGTAGTCACTGCCTTTTCCCTTTCTTGTTTTTCTTAAACAGAAATTACTTTTATATCTCTCACTGCCTCAGAAGGAAACACAAACTCTGCTTTTACTGGGCTATGGGCCCAGGTGTTTACTTCTCTCTCTGTGGTGGTCTCTGACTGTGTCAGAAATGCAACATTTAGTCGCTGATGCTCAACATTTTCCCCAGTTATCAGGCTAAATGACATGAAGACCTATGGTTTAAATGAAACCCACAAAGTAACTCCAAAATTGATAATTGTAGCCCTGAATTCTCTCTAGATACAGAGGAACAAAAATAAATGATTTGCTAATATGCCCACTTAAATATCTAAAAAGCTTCTCCAAATTAGCAGATCCAAAAGATGTCTTGATTACACTATACTTGCCAAATAAGCAAGTAAAGTTTCTTCATGCTGTCTTACAATTCAATAAATGTTACCACCTTTATCCATTGTTTATCCAAACACCTCTACAGGATATAGTCTGGGCTCTGAGGATTTTCCTCCAGGAAGAGGTGCTAATTTTGACAGAGCTCTCCAAGTAGGTTCCTGACTCTCATAACAGAAAATAATTTGAGGATGCAGCAGTGAGAGACATAGTGTTATGGTTGATACATTGTGTCAACTTGGGGAATCCACTCCTGCTGAGTGACTCAGCAGGAAGCCAGGGTGCTTACTTTGTATACATCCTGAGCCTGTGGAAGAGGATGGCATGGAAAATATGTGAATGCTACCCGCCCCCTGGGTGGGAGTAGCCCCTTTACATTGTAAGGAAGAAAAGAGGCTGCTTCCCCGCCATTCCTCCCCTTTGCTTTGGTTGTTTTTGCTGTGCTCTGCTGCCAGAATGTTTGCCCTCTGCCACGTGCCACTCTGCCTCTGAGCCAGCCAACTATGGACTGAAACCTCCACAAACTGTACGCTACATAAACCTTTCCTTCCTTAACTTTGGGCATTGAGTATTTTGTCTCAGCAACGATAAAAAAGTAACCAAGACACATAGAAAGGTTGTATTAGGCAGAATTAAATTATACACTCAGGGGAAGTGGAGTGCAGGCAGTCGGAGAGAAACCCATCACAGCCTAGATCTGGGAATATTTGCATATTTTGGTGCTGAAAGCTGTTGAACTTGTGATTTTTAGGACTTTGGGATTTGGTTTACAAGAGAAAAAAAATAGCCCTTCAACCTAGGAAGATCATGACTCATTTTGGTAGGTGGAAGAATGCCCCATTTTACATCTTAAGATGTTTTACCTAAAAACATTTCTTGCATTCTCTGAATCTGTTTTCTTAGTCTTAAGATTGGGTTTATTATCTTATTAACTAAGCTAATTTATGGATTTATAATGTTTTTATGGGATTTCGAGCGTCATAGCCCTGGAAGAAAAAAAAAAAAACTAGATAGCAAAAACTAGTCTATGAAGTAAAGCTACAAAGAAGAGCTCTGGATAGCTTAGGTAACTTTCACTGTGCTTTTAAGTTGCAATTTTCTTAAAAGTATTATTTTACATTGTTATTTTCCTTCTCTCCTTCCCATCTGTGTGTTTTAGCCTACTTCACTAGCAGAAACGCTGTCCAAGGTGCTAGATGTCAGGGACTCCTGCAGTGAGTCCCCAAGAATTTGCCAAGTGTTACGGTACAGGGCAGTAAGAAGGGAGAGACAAAATAGAAGGTCAGGCAGGGACTTGGCATGAGCAGTTGCTCAGGGACAAAAGGCACGAGGCAGCCAGACCTTGGATCTGTTCCTGACATCTGAGACAGGGGTGATGGGCGCAGGGCAGCGGTGCTTCCAGGAACGGTGCTGGTGACTAGGAGGGCTGAGAAGAAGAATAAGGCACTCTTGCAAGGGCAGTGAGGCGCCGGGACAGGAAAGAGGAGACTGCAGCTTCTCCAGGTGCCTGGTCCTCCTCAGCAGGTCTTACTTTGCCCTGTGAGCACCACAGCAGCCTCTAGCCCTAGGGCTTCCCGCTGGGGACGAAAAAGAGCCGGGAGTTTCAGAGCTGCAATCTGGCCCAAAGGACAAAACGAGCACAAGTTTCGGTTGTCCCCTGGACTCAGTGTATGATTCGTGGTTCCTGGCACCTCACTAGAATCATGGTCAAGGCACACTCATTTCGTTCGAACCCCTGAGCTCTTCCGTTTCCGCTCTTCACTCTTAATCTCCCATTGACTGCTCTTCATATGCCAGATAAACCACTTTTAAAATAAGGGTATCAGATTATATCCTTTGCCTGTTAAGGCAAAACCAAAATTTCCCTAGTAAGAGTAGGAAGAATATACTCCGCATCTCTCAGCGTGTTCCTGAATGCACTACAGAACCTTTTCCCATTCACCTTGCTAGTAACTCTCCCCTGAATCATTGCTCTCCAGCTCTCCTTGTTACCGCTTCACAAATGCATCAACATGTTCTCTTCTCATCCATTTTCCGGGAAAGGTGTCCTTCCTGTGTGTTTATGGTTGTGCTCTGTTGCTGTAGGTAGGTCTTTGCTCAATTATCTTCTTTCTTAAATAATTCTATCCGAATTCGTTGTAACCTCATCACTCTGTGTGTTAGTCACATTCTGATTCGTGGAACAAAACACCAACATTTACAACTGCAGCAGAGATTTGTTTTGATTCATAGTTTCAATTCACAGGGAAGAAGGGACATGCCGGAAGGATACAGCAGAGGAGGGCTAATTAGTACACGGCCGCTGAGCAGCAGAGAGAACAGGAAAGGCTGGGACGAGCAGACACCCTTACAGGTCACTCTGGAGACCCACCTTCACCCGGGTCTGCTCCTAGCAAGGCATCAACTCCCGAATTCATCAACTAATGAACGCACCGATGAGGATGGCGACCCCATGGTCCAGTCCCCTTCCAATCGCATGGGACTTTTGAGAGACATTTTAGATCTAAACCATAATATTCTGCAACATTCACTATACTTTTTGTTTTAGAATTCACTATAACCTGAAATCTTACATTTCTGCACTTATTTGTTACTTAAGTATTTTCAATAAATGACAGTTTTGTATGCAATTTTATCACTTGCAAGCACAAACAGTAATGACATTTTTATTATAATTATGGAATCTGGAGTTTAGAAGGAAGTTAAAAATCAGCTCATATGTTGTGCAATATTTTTTACAATTTTTTATTAGTACCTGTTTATAGTATATAATGTTTGCATACCTTGTATGGAGTAGGAATATGTGTGTAATATATCTTTTTAAAATACATTTTAATTTACTCTTTAAATGCAATTATTTTTACACATTCTAAGCCGTATTAGTAACTGTATCCTTGGAGCCAGCTATCTCCTGAGATATTCCTAATTACTAGAAAATTATTTTGTATTTTTACTTATTTATGAAACACATCAGACCTTCTAGGTTGTGGATAACATGATTTCAAACTATTGTCCTTAATTTATCTTTAAAATGCATTTCTTTGATAGGAAATTCGTAATAGTTCTGTACTTTTGTTAGGAAAACATTCTCAGCTTGGCAATGGTACATCTTGTATTCTAGCTACTCTGGAGCCTAAATCAGAAGAATCACAAATTCAAGACCAATTTGGGTAACAGTAAGACCCTAAACATAAAAGAGTAAAAACCAAAGTGAAAGGGTTTGGGATGCATTGCAGTGGTGGCATGTTTAAGGCCCCAAGTTCAAGTTTAATACCACAAAACATAATAACTAAAAATTTGAAAGAAGATATTTAATTTGGAAAAATCCCACAATGTTTGTATACTTCTTTTCCTTTTTGAGATGAGATCTGAAAATTTGTTATTATGTTAGTTCACTATCACATGAGCACAGTGCACAGTGTTTACGTTCCGTGTGGGAAGTCGTACACGTGTGCAATACGTCCTCCCTCCTTTGTTCATCGTTTTTCCTTCTCCCCCCTCCCTCCCCCAACCCTTGATCGCCTCCTTTCTTTTGTATGCGTCTGCAGTACATAATGTTTGCGTGCCTTGTATGGAGTTGGCAGATGCACATAACACATCTCGGTGGTTTCACTATGTGCCCAAGGCTGAGTCAAATGTGCAATCTAGTCTGAGTGCTGAAATTACAGACACGCACTGTACTGCCTTGCCTGGATGGGTTTCTGTGCTTCCAAAGTCACAGCATGGCTAGATAAGGCTTGCTGTTGTTATTGTTGTTCTTGAAACAAAGAATTTGGAATTTAAAAAAATATTTGACATAGCCCCCCGAATAACCTACACCACTAGAAGTCAGGCTGTTTGACTCTTTTATATTTCTTTCTTTTTAAGTAAATAAGGTGCAAAACAGACATCCTCATAGCGTCCCTGAGTTCATACCCTCTTTATCTTCACATTAAAAATATTACCTCCCCTCTTCTCCCTTCCTGGAACTTCACTGTACTTACAACATATTTTGGGACTAGAGAATGATGGTAAAAGCCAGTAATGTCTGTTGCACACATTATGTGATTGTAAATGTTATTCTTTCAAATTCAACAAGTAAAAATAGCTGTGTGTCAAAGTAGCTATATCAGCTTAGCTTTTCCAATATATCCTGCTTTATCTCAGGCAATGCAGAGAATATGTATCTATTATATATGTCTCTATAAATGCATGTTTTTATACCTAACCGCATTCTTTTATATAAAAGTGTGTGTGAGTATCTGTGTGTGTGTGTGTGTGTGTGTGTCTGTGTATGTGTGTGCTAGAAGCCCTTAAAATGCAGGAAATACTAGGCTTTTGGCACCTGCAGTACCCTGTGGTCAACTATCAACTTGACAATGTGGACAGTGTGTGATTTCCTGCAATGCACTGATTAAAAATTGAACCAAGATGAATCTCCAGTCTGGGAGTAGAAGCGAAAAACGGGTAGGAAGACTTTCAATCACAGTCTTTCATGCGAGCTACCTGCAGGTTCTACCCATCTTGGCAGAATAACTGCAGCAAACAGCCATAGGGCTGTTGAAGGTCACGTGTGGATGTTACTGGGACATGATGTGTACCAAATTTCTATGTAGCAATTGTACTGAGTTTCCTCCTGTTCTTTTAAGACTTGGGTGGAAGAAGCTAAAATATAACAGTGCATCATATGTTCTGGCAAGTAGTTATTTAATTAAGATTTTTTTCTACTTTATTCTTTTTCCAATTACATTATTCTCCCCTTAAAGCAAGTAAGAATAGAAAGCTAACCTTAGTGTGAGTTGTAGTTTTATTGAATTGAGTGTCAATTATCAGAAAGTTCTGTTGTTCACTTGGGTCATTTCTTCCTTCATTTTTCATTCATTGTTTCATGGGTGATGCAAAAAAAAAACCTAAAAACATCAACCCTCACATGGATTATGTATATAGATTTGTAGCTATTGAGATTCATAAGTATTGATCTCTGTCTATCTACCATAAATAGTCTTAGCATGTTCTGGCATCCTATTAACATGATTATTTATGGCAGAAGTTGTCTATCTCATTAGCTAGCCCATTTTTCCGCCCTAAGCAAATGACCACATTGTATTTCCTAGTGTCTCTTGCAGGTAGGTATATTAGTAAGGATTCTCCAGAGAGACAAAACCAGTATATATGTGAATAAAACAAGCTCTACTAAGGGCAGAAAGTTGGCTCACAGGGTCACAGAAGCTGAGAAGTGCCAAGGTCTATTTCCCAGGTATTGAGACCTTGCAAAACTAGTGCTATCATCACTGGTGCTAAGCCTAAGAGCAAAGGTGACCATGGAAATTCATCCTGAGGGTAGGAATAAAATGTCTCCGTTCAGAGAGTGTGACATATAAAAATGGTAAATTTTTGTTCCTCTGCCTAGTATTCTATTGTTTATCCTCAAAGGATTGGAGGATATCCATTCACATTGAGAAGGGTAATTTAGTTCACCAAATTCAAATGCAAATGCCAATCTCATCTGGAAATACCCAGAAATAATGTTTAATTTGAATGCTCATTGTCCACTCAAGGTGACAATAAAACATTATTTGGATGTGATGGTGCATGATTATAATCCCAGCACTATGGGAAGTTGAGGCAGGAAGACAACACATTTAAGCCAAGCATGGACAATTTAGTGATTTAGCCAGAATCTGTCTCAAAATAAAAATTTTGGTTATAGCTTGGGGATGTAGCTCAGTACTAATGTTCTGGGTTAAGTTTCTAGTATCACAAAACAAAATGATGCATAAAATTAGCCATCACAGTTAGTATGGTCATGAGCAAAAGTTCTAGGTGATGGAATATGAGTAGAGGTTATTTAGAAAATTGATCCTCAGAACCTCTTGTAGAGAAGACTCCGTATTACTTTCTTTCCCACCAAACTGATGCAGTAAGCAGAGCTGACCTTGAAAGCCTCAGTGTTTATAATTGCTTAAATCTAAATGCCTCAAAGTCTCACGCACTCATACATGGGGCTTTTGGAAGTGGACAGATAATGGATGTGTGATCCGGGATTATTCCAAAGATTGCTTTAGCATAGCTCTGGGCGTGGATGATGGATTTACTGAAAAGAGAAGACTACTGCTTCTTTCAGGTAGTTCCAACCAATAGGCTCTAGCGTGGATGTTATAAAAAGGGAAAGAAGCAGAAAGTCTCTGTGCTTCCTGCCCCCTGTACTATGGACTGTTTCTCTTCTGTGACGGCCCTCTACCATGCCACCCATGCCACCCTGCCTTGAAGCCAGCTGAGCATGCTGAAACCTCTACAAACTGAGTCACAGTTTACCTTTTCTCCTTGAACTTATGGTTGTTGGGTATTTTGTCCCAGTAACAAGAAAGTAACTAAGACAGTGTTGTAGATGGTAGAGTCACTACATGAAAAGTGCCCAAATCTCTGAGGGAGTTATGAGAAGAAAGACACCCAGCTTGTAAGGCTACTATCATGTTTCTACATGAGCAGGAATTAAGCCGCAGGGATCTTGAATTTTGTTTGTTAAAGTGATTAGTGGTAACTCACTAAATCATGCCTACTGTCTCCTTTTCCAGATGAAGCATCATCAAAATCTCAAAACTTAGAGAGTTCTGAATATTTAAATTCAGGGTACAAGTAAACGTGTATTGAAGAAAGTTTGTGTGCTCTTTGCAATTTCATTTAATAGAAAGGTTTATTATAGTTGTGACACTTAAAAACAGGGATTATAATGTGAAAGAGAGTATGACACCTAATGAGAAAGGGAAGAACAGGAAAATATTCCTATGGTAGGATATATGAGTAGAAAATGCAAAGACATATTCTTAAGCAGTTGCAGTCCTGTTAATATAATTAATCTTCAAAAATTCCTAAGGTTACATCAAGTCTGGCATCGGTGCCTTATTTCTGAGTTGAGTAATCATTTTAGACTTTTAAGAAATAAGTCTAAAAGGCTGGAGGATGGAGGAGCAAATTGGGAGGGAGTTGACAAAGAGGAAGCAGAAAGTGAGTATAAGAAACCAATTAGAAAAAGGACCACAAAGAGTAGCCTTTATACATGTCATGAGATCTAGGTAAAGCATATCAAATCTGCTATATCCATGGTGCTTGCCCATCAACTAGCACTCCCTGGACTCTAGAATTCTGTGCTATGTTTCCAATAGTTCTTCAAAAAGTGGCAATTGAAAAAAATTTAAAGTTTTTTTTTAAACATCAGATTTTGCATATCACGTGTCTACATTACAGACTGCTGTGAAGTTGCTGATTAACAAACCATATTAGCAAAGTCTTTGGAGGTCTCTCAAGTCATCGATTGTAGTAAGACATAGAACCGCCAGTCACTAGGTTGAATTTATTCTCAGAATCTGATGTGATGCAGATGTAATTATAGCCACAATTTAGGAGGTAAGCACCTTATTACACAAGGGGTAATGTGTGGGCTGGTGGCATCAGAACATACCTCATGAATTGCCATCTTAATCTTCTCTTCCAGTGACAAAGGAATTGCCTGAGACCAAGGGAAAAAGCCACAAGAAATGCTCATTCTAAAAAGGCAAGCTAAAATAGTGCGTGTAGCTAGTCGCTTGCCCTGTTTTACTCTACTATTGCAAATGTTAGGAAACTTGGGTAAGGTGTGTCGGAAATGAACCGTTACATTCAGGTCCAGTGTGCTGATAGTTTGGGGTTTATATATTTTACCGGTTTTTTTTTTGTTTTATTAGCATTTCTGTTTTTAAAAATGCTTTGTGACCCAATGAGGCAAGTTTTGAAACTATACTTTGATAGGAAGAGGACTCTAGGTCTTGTGCTAGGGATGAACTCTTTACAGTTCATAAGGAATGATTGTGCAACTGTTTGAAAGGACTAAAACTCACTGTGTTGTATACTGTAAAGCGGTAAATCTCATAGTAAATGACTTACATCTTAGTAAAGTTCTTAGGCTTGAATGTAATGTGATGTGTCCTGTTCCATTAAAGGTTGGGAGAAATGCAGAACCCAGAATACAAATGTAGGTATGACTCCAGAAAAAATAAAACAACACTTAACTGCACTTTACAGGCATTTGACAATTTCCTTTTTGTTTTTTAACTCTGGATCTTCCCAAGGAGTTCTAAACCCAGCCCCACCCAACCCTCATTTATTTTTATTTCCTTATCTTTATATTTTGTGACAGGGTCTTGCTGAGTTGCTGGTTTGAGCCTGTGCCCCTTCTGCCCCCCTCAGTACTAGGGGTCTAGGTTTGTTCTACCACAAGCAGCTAGCGGTGCTTACTTCTCCAGGGACTCTGAGGATGTCAAAAGAAGCACAGTAATCCTTTTATTTTTAAAGTGTCGGATTTGATGTAAAGTTCAGCAATGAGTTATTTAGTTCTAGAAATTATTGTCCAGAAAAGAAAAGCCAAGTAGTTGGGGAGAAATGAAAATCTCCCAGCCTATGAGATCGCAGTGAGTAGAAAGCCGCAACGTGATGTACTTTGTCTTGCAGGCATAGCGATAGAGCAGCACATTGATGAAGTATTACAGGATGCTGTTAGCTTTGAAAATTGCAATGTTACACAGAGTTTACATGTTGCTAATGACAAATTACACTGTAAATACTGTTACTTTTAATAAATTTAACTTTCAAATGCATTAGGACCATGAAATGTCTCGATGTATACATTTGGATATTTTATAGTATCTGCCATTGGTTTGGGGATTATCATATGTATGAGATATATTTACAAATTTTAAGCATTCAATGTATGCTATTGTCTGAACTCGTGAAGCCCTCATAAACTCACATGTCAAGTATTAGGCAGGAAGTTCTTGAGAGCTCTGCCCCAGAGAGTGGACAGATGCCCCTAGGAAACTGGCTTAGGAGAGCTGCCTGAACATTTTCCCCTTCACTTCCCACCACATAAGGACTCAGCTTTCTTTTCTCCTGAAACGTACATCAAGCAGGCACAGTCTTCCTCACCAGACAGCAGATTTGCCAGTACCTTGACCTTGGGCTTTTAGTCTCCAAAACATTAAGAAATGGCTATTACTTACAAATTATTTACCTCAGGAATTTTGGTGCAGCAACACAAAGACAGCACATAATGGAATTATGCAAGGTTCTTTTCTTATGCTAGATGTTTCACTGAGCACAGTCCATGAGCCACAAGTGGTGGGATTTTCTTTTTTGCAAAGATGATTCATATTCAGTTTTACATATATGTAAACATGCATGCATATATATGCATATCTATCTATCTTCTGTCTACCATCTATGTATCTATCATCTATCTATCTATATGACACGCATTATATTTTGTCCATTATTCTATCAAGGCTCTTAGGTTGTTTCCTTATCTCTGCCACTGTGAATAAAGCAGTGAATATATGCAAATAAATATCACTGAATAGTGATTCAATTTTCTTTGCATATCTACTGAGAAATGAAATTTTTGCATTATATGGTAGTAATATTTTTACTGTTTTGAGGAACAACTCTAACATTTACCACAATGGCATATGCTTTACAATCATATGTAAGAATTCTCTTCTATCTACCTTGACACAAAAACATGTTTTCACTTTTTGTTGATAATTATGCTAATGGGCATGAGGTGCTTTTGATTTGCAGATCCCTGATTATTAGTGATATTGAACAATTTTTATATATCTTCCATGAAAATTTGTCTACTCAGGTACTTTGTGTTAGGTGTTTTGGCACAAGTAAAAACATATCAAAGTAAAAAATGCCTTTGCTTCAGGCACAGAGAAGACCACAGAGGAGAGGGGAAGTGTGGGCCTTCTGAGGGTCTGGCCAGGAGAACAATGGCTATCTAGGTTTGAGGTGGGGTTTTAGTGGGTGGTCTGCATGATGTGGCAGATGGTGATTGGGCAATGGACAGGTAAAAGGAATAGGATGTCATAAAAAGGAAGCAGGAAGTTGTAATTTGACCACAGAGGGGGAAGGCAGGGATTGCTACAGGGCCTCCAATGGCCAGTGCCATATTGGCTTGCCACCATGATGACTTAGCAGAATTTTCATTTAGGCAGAAACCTATCATTCCTATCTTTTGGTTATAAGGGGCAAGGACTCTCTCAGGCTGCTTCTTGCTGAGAAGGAGCATCACCGTGATAGGAGGAGAGGGGCCAATAGGCATTGCTTATATAGAAGCCAGTGTTGGAGGTGTCAGTTCGAATGATGAGTTCACTAGTTGTGATTGTGCAGAGCCTGGACTGGACAAAATTGGCAAAACATTTAAAAACAGTAGAGAAGAGGAGAGAAGTCATTATCATGATTATGAGACCTAGAAGAGGCAGCAGGAAGGGGGCCCAGTATCTGAATGTATCATTCTACCAGGACCATGGTGAAGGGGAAGAGTCCTGATGTTTTAGCCCTTGGCATTTGTGCTCTAACCAATTGTGAAGGCTCTTTACCTTGTTCATGATGATTCCTGATTCATTTACAAAGTAATAGAATTATTCTCTCAGCACAGCACAGGTACCCCCCTTTTCAGCAGTCAGGATATGAAGAGCATGTCAGTTTTGGAGGGTAACTGCTGTGACACTATTAGTCTGGTTTTGAAGTAGGTGTATAGTGGGTGTTATATCATCTATTTGGTGAAGCTCAAGGGAAAGTTAGTGATACAGGTCTTTGGCTCAAATGCCCATGCTTATTTCCCCTACTCCTAGACCAACACTTAGGATAGCAAAAATGCTTGCTCCAATAAGTATTGGAACATGAGTGACTCTTATTTTGAAAGTGAGATAGGCATCCTGGGGCTGGGATAGGGGAGTCATTTCTATGATATCTTGAGAATTTATTGTTAGGTCTAGGACTAGTGTGCATGATCCTGTCCACTGAGGAGGGAGGCAAGTACAAGTTCCTTTTATGCATCCTATAAACCATCCCCTGGGTGAGCAGATGGTCATACTTTGTGTGTGTATGTGATGTAATGAGTGCAGTGGGGCAGGTCCTCCAGCCATAGAGAGGAATTTTTGACCTGAGAGATTAGACAAGTAAGATTAATGGACCATTGTTGAGAGTTATAAATAAATAGGGAGTCTACTATGGCTGGGTTACTTGAAAAAGATAGGTGAGAGACATTTCAGTGTGTAGGGCCTACCATGTATAGATCCTGCTGTAAGGGAACACAGAGCCAGTATTCTGTGAGGTTTGAGGAATGTGAGGGAGTATCATAGGCGTATGAGAGAAACTGGGGAATGGGAGGAGTGATTTTTGTTTCAGAACAGTAGGTACATAGGTTGGCATATCAATACCAGGAAGTGGGGTTATAAGCTGAGTTTTTAAGGTCATAAAATTGCCATAAAATGTTTGTGTGCTGTGGAGATTATAGGAGCTGAGTCTCCAAGCTTTACCCAAAAGGAATTGGGGGAATGATGTATTGGGAATTGAAAATGTCAGCTCTCTGATGCTATCACCCCAATTTACAAACCAGACTGAGGTGAACAGGTCTGCAACTTTTAGCATTTGTCCATACTTATTTATACCTATGGTCTTGCAGCCCACAGTGTCAAGATAGACGACATTGGCACTGACACATTTTTGCTGGCAAAGCATGGGAGGTCGGGGAATGATATACAGACTATCTGGGTAGCAACGTATTCTTGTAGGTGATGTACATTTTGGTTCCTTCTAATCCCTAATTGACAAGCCACTTACCCCACTTCCTGTCCCTTCCCATGTTAGTCCTGCACTTCAAGTTTGAAAGATTGGCAACAGTTGACAGTAAGGAACATGGAAAACAACTTTGGGATTTGAGGGAGTAAAATTGTAAGAACCTATTATCCCCTGGTCTGGTAGGGGAAGCATCACGGTGTAGATGGATGGTGGTGGTATAGCTGAGGGTGGGCTGAAGTGAGTTGGAAGTAGGAGGAGCATGAAACTTAGGGGTTACATCATATTGAGGATGTTGGTGGGGAAAGCAATGGAGAGTACAGCACCCAAAGATGATAAAGAAATAAAGAAGTACAAAAGTTACCTTATGTGGGGCTTCAAAATCTTTTGGACAGACAATCCAGAGCTCAATGGTGAATGTGAAAATCAGCAGGATGATGAACACCAAAAACCAAGTGGGATAGCGGTACATCAGTTACCTCCGTGGCATGCTAGAGACCTGGCTGAATTTGATTCAGGTAGGAGATAGGAAGTGTGCAGACAAAAGGGAGAAGATATCTATAAGTTTTGTGGCAGGGCACAAGTGTGAGGTGAACCTGTCAGTGCTCACCCAGAGTATGCTCATGAAGCTGGTGAGCTGGGAAAGAAGAGGGTGACAAGTGTCCCTGAGGAGAAGTTTTAGTACAAAGCTGGCAGTTTTTAGTAACTTGGCAATTGATGGTCTTTAGGGAAGAATGTGTGGTTATGGGAGTTAGGAGTTTATATAAGATTGAGTACTAACATGGAAGTAGTTGTGTAGGTCAGTGATAACGGTTTGTGTTTGTTGGTCTGACAGGAGAAGCTTTGGTCCCTGGAAGATGCATTCCTACATGCTTTGGTGGTAGTCAGATTTTTGGAGTAAGTGTAATTGCTCTGGCAAACATCGGGGTACCATCTTGTTTGGTATTTGCCTGTTTAGGCTTGTCTACTTTAGGAATCCCAAGTGCAACTGCTAGAAACTCATGTTGCTACTTGCCTTGCACTTTAGTGACTGCTATTTTACTAGCTTGGCTGTCTAGTCTAAGTTTTGTTGATGTTCTCTATTATTGAAGGCATGAAAAACCACGGCTAAGAGCTCTCCCTGTGGTGACAGGGCTGAGCTCTGACTTCTTAAATTTAGCCCAAATCCCTGGAGCTAACGGAGAGATAAAATGAGAGCTAACAAGTACTGTTCTCTGTTGATTGTGGATTAACAGTAGCATATTCACTTAAAGTTTCAGTGAGGTGAGTAAGAAACTCATCAGGGTTTTCATCAGCTCTCTGAAATTAACAGGTTTATGAGAAATCATATGAAGACCCAATATTATGCAATCAATCACAGTATTGATATGTTTTGAGCTGCTTGGCCCTTGATAATTCCAGTGAGGATTGGTCAGTGGCATCACAGCAGCTCAACAGGATGGTTGGGATTAGCCTGGTGTTTATTGTCAGCCTCCTTTTGGGCTGCTTTCCGTAGTTCCTCTTTCTGTTGGAGGGAGATAGCAGAACTGAGAGTAATACGAAGATCTTTATAATGTAAATCGTAGGAGCTAGTAACAAACTCCAACTCTTCCGTGAAGGTATGATGATCCAGGGAAAAAGAACCCAGTTTATGAGAGAATTGAGAAAAGTCAGAAAGGATGAATGAGACATGGATGCAAACTAGGGCTTCACGGCCTGCCTGTTCCTGAAGAGGGCAAGTGAGTTGAGACTGAGATAGAATAGAAGGTTGCAGAGGGGATGATGAGCAAGTACAAGATGGCAACGGGTTACAAGATTACAGTGAATGGGAGTGGCTTGGACAAGATGGCAGAAGGTGAGATCAGCCAGGACATGAGGGCAGAGAGTGGAAGGAACCAGCTCAAGATGGTGGAGATCGGGACTGGTCAGGACAAGGTGGCAGAGTATGAGTCACCAGGAGGGGTGCATGAGTTGAGAAGATGGAGGCTAACTGAAAGTTGGCGGGGGTGAGGTGTATGGGACCAGGCGTGTAGGGCTAGCGGAGAAACTGGTGATGAAGGGAGACAGGGAAGAAGTTTCTGAGGTGGCTGACAGTGAAGAGAATGTAGGAGCTAGTTGAATGGTGGGCTGGGGAGATTGAGGAGGCCAGGGAGCAGAAAAAGAAGGATAGAGAGAGGGTACCCGGGCAGCCATTGCGGAGGCTGGGGAGAAGGATGGTCTTTAGACCGAGAGGATTAAGAGGAAGGAGGTTGGGTATCAGGTGAGGGTCATTTATCAGGTTGGGACAGTTGAGGATAAGTTGAAGGAGGAGCAAAAGCAGAGGAAACTTCACTGAGAGGATCAGAGGGGATTTTCACTGAGGAGTCTGGGAGCGGGACAAGCATATTTGGCCTGCTCCACCTGCCTGCAAGAAAGGTGGGTGCACCCTGAGAGAAATAAAGGCCTGTACATAAGGAATTTCCTTCCATTTTTTTGCTGAAGTAGCAAAAATTATCTAGCTCTCTGAGGATATTAATGTCAAAAGTACCTTCTTGAGGCCATTGGCTCTCATTGTCTAGTTTATATTGAGGCCAGGTAATTTGGCAATAGAAGACTAACTGTTTTGGTTTGACATTGTCTCTGATCCCCAAGGCATTTATATTGGCTGAGAGAGAGCTGAGTGGAGTGGATTTTGGGGGATGAGAATTAGTGGTTGCCATTTTGTGGCTGAGTTAAAGGTGAGCTGCAGGCATAACAGCCGGATCTTGAGATCCCTGGGAGGGCTGTCACCCTCGTGTGAGTGTGAGAGAGGAGGAAACGCTCAAATCTGTCTTCCCAGTTGTCACTGAGAAGGCAGAAGCGTGTCCCAGAAGACATAAAAGGAGGAACCCTGACATCAGCCCACAATCTGCAGGAAATGAGAGATAACGAGGCAGGAATGCCTGGAATGGAAGGAGGCTCATCTGTGAGAACTGGGGCTGGCCAGTGTTGGATGGAGATTGCTGACAACAGCGAACGTCAGGCCAAAGAAGCCAAGGAAAAGTGGCTTGTTGGCAGGGGGCCCAAACTAAAGGGAAGATAATCTCCCCCTTTGTGGGGCCTCACAGCTTGTACTATCCAAGCCACAGTCCAATATGTTAGGATTTTGGTGCAAGTAAAAACATAACAATGTAAAAACTTGCCTTTATTGTGGGCATTGAGAAGGCCACAAAAGAGAGGGGAGGCATGGGGTTTCTGAGGTCCTGGAGGGGAGAACAACGGCTATATAGGGCCAGAAGGGAGGTGGGGTTTTAGGGGGAGGTCTTAGTGATGTGGCAGATGGTGATTGGGCAGGGGGCCAGAAAAAGGAACAAGCAAGGAAGAAGTTGTAATTTGACTGGGGAGGGGGAAGGTGGGGCTTACCACGTGGCCTCCACTTGCCCACAGTATATGACTTGCCACCATAATGACTTAGCAGAATTTTCATTTAGGAAGAAAGCCATCATTTTGCCCATCTTTATTTAAATCAGGGTATTATTTTATTGTGCTACTGAGTTTTATAAATTCATTGTATGCTTTGAGTCCTTTGGGGGACATTTTCAGTAAAAACAAGACTAAGGACATTCATAGACTTCTGGGTATTGTAATGACATTGCCACATGGCTGTGGTTTATACCCGTGCCCACGCTTGCTCCAGGTATTTCGGGTATATTTGTGTCTAATGATCTTTTGTAGGAGCTCGCTCACCATTTTAAATTTTATTTATTTATTTATTTGCTCCGCTGTGTTGTGCAGATACTTTACCAGCCTTTAAATCCTCTCCGAGTTATTTTCACTCGTGCGTAGCTACCAACTATGCATGTGTGTGTGTTTGAAGGGCAGTGGAATTAAATCTAGAATTTCCTACTTTGCTGTTATATTCCATCTACTCCATTTGGTCTTTTTTTCTCCTGGTACATCACTTACTCATATATCACACTTAACAAAATTATCGTACATTTGTCATGTTTTGTCTCCCAGTTTTATCTGTTCAATTTCCTTCTTTCATCACAGTTCGGGATGTTTCAGTTTTCTTATTGTCAAACTCACTGACTGACTTAATTGAGGCTAGTCAAGAAAGGAGGATCTCGTTGAAGGAGTCTGTCTTTTCTATTACAGTATCTGACTTTTATCATTTCCTTTTTGAGTTTTTGAATTTATTTTAGTTTCCACATCTCTGTTTACATTATCCACCTCTTTTTACAAACTTAGTCCATTAGAAACCTTTACATACTAACTAGTTGTTTTTGTATTCTCTGTCCAAGGATTCCCAAATTTGTGTTATATCTAAGTCAGATTCTATGCTTTCCTTTTTCCTTCAAGCTGTTTTTTCTTTGTTTCATTTTTTGTTATGTTTTGTTGAGACAAATTCTTGTTCATCTTGGCTTTGAACTCATGATCCTCCTGCCTTAGCCTTCTGAGTGCTAGGGTTACAGGCGTGCTCCAGTCTGCATAGCTTTTCTTGGCTTTTTAACGTGTCTGCTTCTTTAAAAAATTATGCTGAAAAATAAGCTTCATGTATCAGATAAGAACTGAGATAAATAGTATAAAGATTTGCAGTAATCTTGTTACATCATGATGAATTCAGCAGACTAATTCCAGGCTCTCGTGTACAACAAGCAATTAATTGCAAGCTCACACCTGATGCCAAATGAAAAGTGAAGGAATCCAGACTTCACCATCCTTCTTGGAGAGAGACTCCCTAAACCTGAAGACTCACAATTCTATCAGCTCTGTGGTTGATAGGAGCCATTACTCCCGCACATTCCCATGCCTGGGCCTTGGGCATTGTGACTGCTTGTGCTCTCTCAAGCCTTGTTCTTGGCAGGGAGCCACAAACCCCTCTCTCTAGACAGCCCTCTCTCCACAGCCCTGTGAAAGACCACATAGCCTTTAAGAGAGAGCTGCTGGTCTGTTGTCTAGTGCCAGAGCAGTCCCTCTCAGATTTGTTCTGAAACCTGTCCTGTTGAACTCATGCCTGTTTCTTTCCCTAACAGTGTGGTCCTCCCAAAACAGAATTTTTTCTCTCGTATTAGTCCCAGGGGCTTTTCACTCTGATATTTGCTCACACTCAAAAGCCCCAGAAATTCCTTAAAATTACCATTTAAGTATTTTTACCAATTTAACCTCTCCAATGACATCTGTTCTAGTAAAGCTGACCTTGGCTATGACTCTCTGAATTTGACTCTTTCTGTATTTAAAGTTATCTGCCTTGCATTCTCCTCCTTCTCTGGGTCCAAAGCAGTAAATCCTTTCCAGATTGTTTAGCTCTTCCTTATAATAAGGATGTGAATGATAATTCCCAAATTCTTTATAAACTGAAATTGAAGAGCCTATTGTATTTTTACAAGAGTTTTTTTTTTTCTTGTATGTAACATTTACAAATACTTTCAGTTCTCAGTTAGGTATGTTTTTTATCCAATATGGGCTAAGACCTTGTGTCTTCAGACATTGCATGGTATGGATGAGGGTCACCTTACGCTCTCTCTGTAAAGACTTGATCCCCTGAGAGGCATTAGTGAGAGGGAGGAAGCAGTAAGAGGGAGGTCCTTGAGCAGTGGGAGCACGTCTTTGCAGAGGACTGTCAGCCTGGACTCTCTCAGTCCACCTCTGCTTCTTGGCTCAAGATGTGAGCACTCACAGCTGCCATCATGCGCCACCCTTGTCAGGGTACAAAACAAAGTACTTATTTTCCTGGGACTTGAGATTCCTGATTTGCGAGCCAAAAGCAAACCTGTTTTTAATTTCATCAGTAGCCTGGGTCAGGTATTTCGCCACAGCAATGGGCTGCTGACCAATATGAACATCAGTTTAAATAACTGTATCATTTTTTTTTTTTTGCTTTAACTTTTTAAATCGATTCTTTGAATTTGTTCTATGAGCCTTACATGATTCTGGTATGTTTTGTTGATGAAGGTATCATTTTCATTAGAGTTTTTTTCTTCTGTATTATGAGTACAATAGATTTATGATTTCTTAAATACGTCTCTACCTAGTTGTAGAAACAAGTTTATAATAATCTTACCAAATATGCTTGGTAGCTTTAGGATTTTTTAAATTTGTAGAATAATTGTCTAACTGAGCAATTAATGATTCCTTGCGAGTGTAGTAGAACATTGCAAAAAGGTGATACTGACCCTGAGTCCCGCTCTGACAATGAGTTGAAAGATGATAAGTGAATCATTCATGACAATGACCTTAACACTCTCCTTCCACATAATCCTATGAGTCAAAAATTTCAGCAAATATCGTGGGAAAGCTCTGAATTCCACCCTAGAATCAGTTTGAGAACACTTGAAAATTTTGCAATGTTATTCATAGCATTGATATTCAAAATATATACAAAAAATGCAATGCCTGGTAAGGCTGCTTTGCAAGAATTGCCAAAGTCACATACATTTCTAACTGGTCAAGAATCTGTACCCACTTTGTCAGGCCACTAGAGTAAATAGAATTATTTAGAAGGATTTAAATTATATATGTAAGCTATTTTGGTAGGTTCTTCCTTATGTATTATCTAATTTCTTCTGCCTAAACACTCTTGAGGGAGGAATAAGTCATCATATTTTAACATGTAAGAAAATTTTTATTTACAAAATTCATTGATTTCACGTTTATAATGTGAGTACACAGCTGAGAGTGAGTTACTATTTATCACACCCAAGCCTACATTCAATGTTCATTTTTTCCATGCTAGCATTTAAAGCACTGTTAAGATAATTTTCCCCTATTTTTGAGTAAAATTTATTGAAATAATATAGGATTCTTAGTGATACATTTTTTCTGTAACTAAAAATAATAGATGGTCAGATAAGACCCCTCTTACTAGTAGGGAAATCTAAAATGATAGATCTTATTACTGAATATCTTCTTAGACAGCAGCAACATAATCCCACTTAACAGATGAGGAAAGTAAATCCCATTTAACAGAAAAAGAGAACAAGGACCAGGGCTGAGCACAGAGGTGGAATGCATGCACTTAGCATGTGACTGGTTTCATTCCCCTCCCACCAGACAGAGTCTGTTAAGATAATTTGTAATGGTCCTATTTTTCTACCTCAAAACCTTGTGTTAAATGTAAAGAGACTCTACAGCTTATTTACAAACCTTTCTTAATAACCATGGGAAATAATTTTCCTCTCTTCTCTGTTTATATAGGACAGCACAATCTGCTAGAGCATCCTTTTGTGCAAAACATTTAGTTCAGTGCCTGTCTAAATTGATAATCCCTCAGTAGTTGTTAGGCATTATTAAAGCTAGTAATAGTTCATTTAAGGCCACTAAACAAGGTTCTTAATCTTAATTATTATTTTTGTACCATATATGTAAATTATATATATATGTGTATATATATAAAACTTTAAATGTATGTGGATAATAATTTTGTCTTTATGTCCTAAGTGCATTGCACACTGGTAGATGGTAGGTAACTAACAAATATAAGTTACATAAATGCATGGACAAAGCAGGTAATAAACTTCATAGAATGGTTTGATTCAGAAATCTGAAATTTTGTTTAATTAAAAATAGAAATTTCTTTAAAGTGTAAATAATTCTTCTGAATGATCACAATCTTAATATTTTAAAATCCTATATTCAATTATTGTTTTAATTTCCTTAAAGCATGGATTATGAAAGTTTCACATGAGAGTGTTTGGTGGAAAATTTAGAATTAATCATTACTAATCTAAGCTTAAGATTTTCAGAAGCACATTGAGAAAAAGCTTAATGGGAAGTAACTTACAATAATGCTGTTTTATTAAGGAATTATTGGAGAGAAAGAATTCGAACACCCAACACGTTAAAATACAACATATTAATATAACAAAGTGATGACTGGTCATTTGTATTTCATCTTGTCTCTTACACAATATACTTCTCAATTTCTAACCCTGTGATATTTCTCTTATATCCCTTAGGTAAGCACCTTGTCAATATTCACCAATACTAGTAAGAGGAAGTTGTTTTTATTCATCATTTTATAATCTTGAAAGTTCACCAGGCCTTTTCAATAATGTTATTCTTAGTATCTCAGCACAAGAATCAGTTTTCATTTTCATGGACTGAAACATAATAAAATACATAGATGGCCATATTTGCACAAACATGTATAGACTCATCATGCTTGAACATGACCTTGCCTTGAACAAAATAAACAGATGCTTAGCATAGCACAGATAGAAGCCAAAAAGTTGACATTGTATATAAGATTTTCTTTAAAAAAGAGAATGGAGAAATTGCAGAAGTTTAGGAAATTTCCACTGTTAAAATATATTTAGATCATGAAATCCTAAGCAATAAATGAGGAATTCAAATTCTCTTAAGATTATAGAATTTTGGATGATATTTTTGCTAAGGATTTCTTTTAAAGAGGAAGAGATTTTTCTTCTATGTGACATCATTGGACTTGAATAAAGGAAAGTACTACAAGTAATTCACATCTAATGGAAAGGATAAGTGATTGACTGATTGATAAAGGAACTAGACACCTTTTATTCTGTTCCAGACACTGTTTATCAGTGCTTTCTAAGTTACTTTATTTATTTCCCATGAAACATATATAAGCTGGGTCCTGTTATCATGCCATTCTATAGCGGTGCTATGGTTGATACATTGTGTGAACTTGGGGAGTCTGGAGGTTTAACTGAGTGATTTAGCAGGAAGCCAGGGTGCTTACTTCGTATACATCCTGAGCCTGTGGAAGAGGAGGGCATGGAGACTGTGTGAGAGCTACACGCCCCCTGGGTGGGGGCGGGCTGTTTACAAGGTAAAGGAGAGAAAGAGGCTGCTTGCCTTCAATTCCACACATTTGCTGGTTGTTTGCTGCCCTGAACAGTTTGCCCTCTGCCATGTGCCACTCTGCCTCTGAACCAGCCAAGTAAGGACTGAAACCTCCAGAAACTGTAAGCTAAATAAACCTTTCCTTCCTTCATTTTGAGTGCTGGGTATTTTGTCTCAGCAATGAGAAAAAAGTAACAAGACAAGCGGGTTAAACTGAGACAGAAATTACTCCAAGGGCACACATGAAGCTAACGGTTACATCTATGATTTGAACTGCCTTCAACTGCTCTTTTCACAGAATACAGTATTTTCTGTCTCTTGTCTCCAACACATTTTTAAAGTAGCACGAATGACATATGCAGCTGGTATAAGGCCACAGTGACTAGATCATAATTTTTCCTTTTGTTTTCTTGCTTTTAAGTGCAATGGTGCAATAACCTTCTCTTTTATCCCAACCCTTTTCCCAGAGCCTTACATTCATTATTTTCGCACAGCCTTTGACCACCTCCTTAAGTAGAGAAGTTCAAAAAGTTCTGAGAATTTTTATAAGCACCTTTGAAAGATGAATATAAGACCCTAAGATATAAAATCTAGTTTTGTATTTAGAACAGCTCCAATTTCATGTTTGATGCAATAGCATGATTACCAAAAGTTACATACGAACTTATCCATTGTAGGAATGAGCTGAAATTAATTAGTTCATCAGTTTCTCCAATTCCTTATGAAAAACTCTTCTAGAAACATCTACCGTCAGTCCTGTGTCTGAGATCGGGTCTGCATGCAATTCTCATTTAATAATCTGAGGTTTGTTTGTCTCAGTTGACCTAAAATATTGTGTGCCAATTTCCTTTTTCTTCTGGCTATTTTTGAGAACTCTGACTTCACATTGTGATGCAGACAGATATTCAACTATTGCTTTCACTTAAACAACATGTAAAGGTATGGTGTCACTGGCCAACATCTATCCTTACATGCTTATGAGTTTCAGTCTTTATTATAATTTCCACATACTAGACAATCCTTTGATATATAGGCTGAAACTCTTTAACTCGTAGTTTGTAGTAACATGGATGACTGCAAATTAGCAATGTATTCTTTTTAAACCAACAAATAATCTCATGAAGAACTTAAAACAGAAAATAGTGGTTTTGGCTGGTGTGATGATGCTGCAGCTTTATCCAACATGTTTAAGGGACACTTGTTTGGATCTGAAGCTGTCAAGGAGCACTGAAGCCATCTTCTCTTTCTTTTGCGAGGATAAACTTTCAGCAGCATCTGACCCACAGTATCCAGCACTGACTCTTTAAAATGAACCATTTAGCTGAAACATGGTACCGGCTCACATTTCTGAGATGTGGTCATATTTCACAGTTCACCGACAGGATGAATTCTGGACAGGATTTCTATGTGTATTTCTACTTCCTTGTAGTCTTTCTTTAATAAAAATTATGTAACCCTGGGTCTAATGATGGTATAATAAATTAGACTACGTTTAACACAACTGCTAATTAAAATTTAAACTTTAGGTAATCACTTTTCACATTCAAGACCCTACAAAGTCCAAATTAAACAAAACAAACTCAAACCCTAGCAGTGAAGCACAACAGTCACAATCACTTCTTGACATCATTTCCATTTGATTTTTAAAAATTTTGGTCATATGACTACCAATGCATTCTAAGCAATGCCTGTAAATGAAGCAATGCTCTGACCTACTGCGAAATTCTCAGGATAGGTTTATGTATGAAACCAAAGCAAGCATTGGACGTCAATGCAATAGTAATTCAAGTTAACTCTGTATAGTTTTTCTTCTTTTCACAGATATTTTCCAGAAAGTGTGATATTTTACATGTCCCTTAAACTGGGATGTTCTCTCTTTTACACTTAATTTTTTGATTCCTGCTTTATGCATTATATCTCTACAAATGTCAAAACATTCTCTACATCAGAAAAATAAGAAATACAAAAGGGGATGAGACCTATAAGAATCATTTGAAATAAGATTAAAATGAGAACATTGGAAAGAATGTTTAAATAAGTACTGTAAATATCAATGTTACACTTCAAATGTTTGAAAAATAATTGTTTAAGAATTGAAATTTATGAGATAAATAGCTACATAACTTATCTTCAAGAATATACTGGTTGACTAAAAGTTCATTAAACATTATGAACACTTTTTGGAGGATACCTAGAGGAGAAATTGCTGGGTCAAATGATATTTCTAGTTGTAATTTTTTGAAGAATATTCATACTGATTTCCATAGTGGTGGTAGTAGTTTACATTCCCACCAACAATCTATACGGGTTCCTTTTCCACCTGTGATCTCACTAGAATTTGTTATTATTTGAGTTCTTCATGATGACCATTTTTTCTCAGGTAAGATGGAATCTAGGATTGTTGTGGAATCCTTTATGAGTTCTCCTAAAGTCTTCAAAGGAACCCCTCATATTTAATACCCATAGTAATTTAGTTAAAAATTAATATGGTACTTCTTTTGAGAAATGGAGTTCATGATCAAAGAGAAACTCACTCTGTGGTTAGGAAAATGAATTGACTCTTAAACCACAAGGTTATATTGTACATACATTATAAAATATAGTGTATTGTTTTATTTTGGCTTTTTAAAATTTCATTTTATAAAGGCATACACCAGAGGAAAACTATTTACTATGCAGTTAGACACTTCAGTTTAAATATATTATTTCGGAATATGCTTTCAAGGCATTGTAGGGCCATTTAAAGTGTATATTCTCCCCTATCTGCTGTAATGGATACCAAATGAATGTATGTCCCTTTCTGCACGGTGTGAAAGCTTAAGTACCTTTGTTGCATAATACATCTTCTACCCATTTTAGAAAACTCCAAGTTGTGTGTGTGTGTGTGTGTGTGTGTGTGTGTGTGTTATGCACCAGCATGGGGGAAGGGGAAACAGGAGGGAGACACAGAGACAGAAAATTGAGAATCTTATATTTTATATATTATTATGTAGTATAAATAAACTGAATTTTAAACTAGAAAGTCAAAACATATGAGCTACAATGTGGCTTGTGACTAGTTGTAAAAGATTTGGGATGAAAATAGATTCCACATATCCACTGTCACTGAAGCATATCCCCTTAATGACCTCTGGGACAGTGTACTGTGTTTTGTGCACCGGAAATTAAGAAAGGGCAATTTAGAAAGGCAGTCATATCAAATGAGTAATTAAATAAAGAGCAATTTATGTTTTTCCAGTTGTTACAATGCTCAAGAGCAAAGAAATGAGTCACAGTGCTTTATGTGTAGTGTGAACCCATGTAATAAGCCCAACCATAAATGACATAGGTTCAGAAAAAAATAATGTCACACTGAAAGCAATCAGATACCGCACAATTTATTTTTTGTTTTAAAATTTATCATGTGTAGGAAGTATGCATATTTCTCTAATCACCATAGTTAAATATACCAATCTTCCCTCAGAGAATTAGTCAAAGTGTGAAATTTCCATTAAGTGAAATCATTGTCTTTATTGACATATTAAGAGTTGCAAAAGAACTTACACCATTACATTCAATATTATTTCAAATTCTAATCTCAAGAGTAATTTGCTACTTATTATCCTTCCAATTAAAATTTTAGAATTTTGGAGATGAAGAATAGAAAATATTGTTGTAAATATTAATAACCTCTGACCCACACATTTTAGAATACATCATATAAGGTGTCACTTTTTTCCTCCTAAAAACAGAATCAAGCTGCTGTTCAAATTTTCTTGTATTCCTGAAGACATGGTTTTGGAAGCAAATTTCATGATAGGACTAAATTTTATTTAGACATTATTTAGGTACATAGGATTAATGTAAAATAAACTATGTTTCATTTAAAAATTTAGAGTAATTAAATTTACACATCACATTTAATTTCAACTCCTCAATATTTCAAAAAATTTAAAATCATGTGTAAATTTTATTCCTACACACAAATGTCTAAAATATTTTTGCAATGATCTTAGTTTTGAATTTCCAGCACGTCAGCATCAGTCATATCTGTGTCACCCCTCTCAGAAAGGAAGGGGAACATGAGATGAGAGGGTTACTTTTCATCTATTGTGTGTTTTCCTGTTTTAGACATTGTTGGCACTCTACTTAAAAAAATAACATGATATCCTTTCCTAATAGTGTCCCAGATTGCCCTCAAGAAAAGAAACTTAGGCTGTCCATTTTTCTAGGAGGCAAGTCGAATATAGAAGAGCGTTCCTCTCAGACGTCTCAATGAATTGGTGTGCACATCAACAATTTTTAAAAAATGCTTGAGAACAATTTGTTTTAAATCTAAACATTGCTCAGATTTTCTTTCACAGCAATATCAGTGGAATTTTAAGAGTAAAGGACACTAAGGCAGCGCACGTTTGTCTGAATCACACTGCCTCCGTAGTAGAGACTCCTCTCTGGATATAACCATGATGTAAATGGGAAGATGAAGGCTATGGAATAGCACTTACTTAAACACACTTGTTGAATGTCCTCTGGAAAGTCCCTCAATTCTTTCAGCTAATCTATGAAAGAATAAAACAACAACTCCCTCACTAGGTTTTATAAGATGAGAATGAACGCTGTGCACTGAATGCATTGCCCAGAGAATCCAGTGTAAAAACTCTGGCACCGATGTGATGGTTTGAAGGTGGAGCCTGTAGGAGGTAATTAGGTTCAGATGAGGCCCTGAGGGTGTGGCCCTGATGATGGAGTTGGAGTCATTTTAAGAAGAGGAGGAGACCAGAGCTTATTCTCTACCCAGTGAAGACACAAGAAAGTGGTGCACTGCACATTTCCTCGTCGGGAATTGGCTCTTCCCGTATCTTGGTCTTGTACATCCCACCTCCGAGCTGGAACTGCAAGCAAAAAATCTTTTGCTTACGCACTCTGTCTACAATACTATCTTCCAGTGAACTGGGATTATTAATGGAATGCAGTAATATCTGGAAAAGATGACAAGATAAAGGATGTTCCATTTTTTGCAGTTTCAGGAAAAAAAGTATTTTCTTTTCCATTAAATTGGAAAAGTTAATGTCATTTGTCAGCATTTTATTACTATACCAAACAACTAACACAAGCTACTTATGAAGAGCAAAAGTTTATGTAGCTTATAGTTTTAGAAGCTCAAAAAATCAGCTTTGTTCTGGTGATAACCCTATGGCAGCTGGGTAATGGCAACAATAGTATTGTACGCTGTAGAGAGTCGTCACATTGTAAGACAGGAAGAAGAGACCAAGCTTGATGCTCTATAGTCACCCTCTCGTGAGAACTGAAAGGACCACACGACAGCTACTTTCCAAGGACATGCCCTAAATGACCTACAGACTTCCCATTAGGTTGGCTCTCCTTCTCTGTTTCTCTCTCTCTGTCTCTCTCTACCCTCTCTCCCTCTCTTCCCCTCTCTCTCTTTCTGTCCATTTCTCTTCTCTTTCCAGGCATCACACCCAGGGACTTGAATATGCCAGCTAAGCTCCCTAAAACTGAGCTACATGTAGGCCAGGCCTCACCTCTTAGACTTTCCACATGATCTCCCAAGAGCACCACTCTGGAAAACAAACCTTCAATCAGAACGTTTGAGTGGGCACAATCAAACAGTATCCAAACCATAACACCCACCTCCTAGATCATTGGCTCAAATGACAAAAACTCCCCCTGCATAATTAAAGACTTTTATTGTGCCTTAAGTTTTGGTAAGAAATTCTCTAGATCGTAAGCAGGGTAGATGGTCTTCACTGGTTCTCCTAGATAATGCAACTACAAAATGCTGTCCTTTGACTTTTGTTTTGGGGCTGTACTCCTCAGAATAAGAAATATGTTCTGGGTGAGATTAAATGTGTTGTTAAATTCATTCATGTTTATGTGTGTAGTTCTGATTACTGGTGGAACAGTTTGGCAAAGGAGAAAATTTGAAAAATAAAAATTTGGCAGTGGCAATGTATCTTATTAGGCAAGTGGGCCTCTTGGATTGTGGGTTGCTTGGCTGTTTGTACTTATACTGTGTGCAATTCAGCTTTCTTTAAGAGACCAAAACGAGATTTTATATTCTAACATCCCTGTCACACAATTAGATAGAGCCTATATTGGCATGGCAGACTCTGCACATGGGAAAAGAAAAAAGAAATTTTAAGAAGTTTTTATTCCAGATGGAGTAAATTACTGAAAAATATTATGAGTGTTTGAAATGCTTCTTGTGCCAAAAGATACACGTGTATGTATGAAAATGCATAAAAGGACCTGATTGATATGCCTACATAAAGCCAAGGCTTAGGTACAAAATGCTGGTGTAAAAGGATCAGTGCTGCATTTGGGATGATCATCCAGTGAAGGAAAAGATTCTATGCAGGGCAACGTGAGTCATTCCACGGTGGCCATGTTCACTGCCTCAGCCCCTTCCTCGTCTCCATTTCCACGCATGCTCGGGCAATGGCCTCGAAGGCAGACTTCCCACTTCTGTGACTATTCAAAATATGAAGCTCTAAATCCGAAAATTTGAGTCAAATTTGAGTTATAAAATTATAATAGTGATAGTTTAAGATTATACTCACTATTCCAAATTACTGCTGTGGGCTATTATCTCTTGATGAGGAAGATAATAATCATCGATGATATTCAGAAATAGGAATCACTGTTCATCAAACTATTTCTGCTATTTCACCAACTAAACTGCTAAGAAAGTTCCTGGGAAGACTGAGGGAATGCACTCATTTATCTTAGGGATATGGTCCTTAAATACATGAAAACAGCAACAACAAAAACTCAACATTATTTTGTGGTGGGACAGGGGTATTCTCTCTATTAAGCATGAAAGGCAAAAACAAAACAGAATGTAAAATTGCCTTTGAATTCAGCAAGACCTCAACACTCAGAAAATAATGACACATGCCTGAGATTAATCATGAAAAATATTGAGAGGTAAACTATCATAAACCTACATGTCAGGAAACTTTTGTAAACAAGTTAGACAAATATGTCCATGCTTGCAGTTGTTTAACTATCAGCCCACCATTTTATTTATACATAAATGAATGAATCACAAAGATAAACTCGATTAACGTGGCTGTAGGCTCTTCCCCTGAGCATTGTGTTACTGGTAGACTTATATCTTTAGCGTTGCAGCAACAATTTCCTGGTGTCACTTGGAATGAGATGAAGGTGCTCTAAAGAAATAGAAATAATCTAGGAGATAATCTGTAGTTTTATGGTACCTCTGGTAGTATATAAAATTATCTGGAGAAAAATGACTCAGTTCATAGAAATACAGTTTCATGTTCCAATAATTACAAAAGTGGGAATGATTTATTTCAGGTAGAAACAGCTTTCCTCCTAAGAATGTCTTAAGTGTCCTTTAAAACACATTCTCAATTCAGAAGAGACAGTCTGCAGCAAAAATTTCACAGAGTTGCTTGGGCTTAGCTACACACACATATGCACTGAAGAAAGTGATCAGAAAAGGAGAGAGCACTGCTTTATCAGAAACACAAGCACTTTTCCCCCTGGTGTCGTGTCTTTGGATATGTACGGCCTTGGAGAAATGTATAGATCATCTTTATACATGGAACTGTCTTAGAAAACTATAGATTTTAGTACAAAGAAATTGATTCACTGAAACAATGCCCACTCCCTCTTGTAATGACTTAGAGTATCTACACAAGAGGAACTTAAAAAGACCTCTGTATTACATTACCAAGCTGTATTAACACAGTGGGCTTATACTTTCTCCAGGCCTTAGTCACACTGAGTATTACAAATAATATTATAACAATGCTGAAAATACTGATACAAAACAGCTTCAAGATGATATTTCCAAAAAATATCCCTCCTTTTAAAATTGAACTGTTTAATCCAGGTTTTCATTTTGAATGTTCCAGCTTTAAAAAAGATTTTTCAAGAAAATACTAGTGTTTAAAACATCTCTTAAAAGGTCTATTAAATGACAGATTTTCTTAAATAGATTATTTTTTACAAAGTATAATTCAAAAGTCTATCTTCCAGCAAAATGAAACTATAAACTCCCAAATTCCAAATCAAAGCATTATTTGTGATACATAGCTCTTCCATATCCTGGGAAAAAAATCCTTGATTATTTTATCATGCTTATTTATTTATATATTTAAAATATTGTAGCAACACACACCAATTTTCAGTACAAATCAAGCTGAATTTCACAAGTAAATAATCATAATTTGTCTATAATTCCTTAAATATTACCCAGTCCATAGTGTATATTTGCCTGAATATTACAACTTTTAAAGTATGATGAAAATTTTCAACAGCAGTCTCATTAAGTCAAGCAAATTATGTGGTGTTTTCTTCTCTTCTGGTAGAATTATAAATACACAAGAGAAAGAAAACATTTGATGAATATTTGTCTTGATGCACATTCTTCTTTTGGAAAACCAAAATTAAAACTCATTCCCTATCCTTCTTACTATCAATTCTAACCAAAGGTTGAAAGTTGATCAAAGTTCAATGATTACAACGGGGGAGTAGATCTAACGCTTCTCCCCCAGGTGTAGAGCTCACGTGTATTTTTATATTAGGAGATGCATTTCACATACAGCTTTGATTTAAGCAGGTTAGTCAGATGCCATGCTAAAACTGCTATCTTAATTTCTCTTTATTCATATCATTTGTGCAAGCTGACGGAGTCTGGCAGAGAATGCAAGGGAAACGGATCATGCACTGCGTATGACAATTTCAATTTGCAGGACTATGTCTAATGTGGCTATGGTTACCAGCTCTGATCTTGGCGTAAGAAAACTGCAGATCTGATTCCCAATAGGGCTTTTACAATTATTTATTTCTACCTACCATTTGATACTGCTTTCTTACTAATTAAAGATTGTTTTATTTAGATTTATTGATTTATCTCATGAGCACTTAAGTACACAATGAATTAAACCTTACTTGTCAAAGAATTTGCCATCACTGAATTTTAAATATTTCAGTTAGAGATTTATTTCTAAGGTCACATAGGCAAAGTTTAAGTATTATTTTACTTTTTTTTCCTAGCTCTAAATGACTGCATAATCAAGAGTATTTTTTATAGGATACCAAAAATTGACATTCTGTTCCTCAGTTAATAAAGTTCTGTGGACTGATGTATAAAAACCAAAACTGGATATATATGAAAAATATAGGAATAATGAAGTAAAAGAATATTTTTCTCAGATAATGAATCCATGGCATTTCAAAAATTCTGATATTTCTATGATGGTGACTCACAGAGCACAGCATGCCATGCTTCGTGAATCATGTAACAAAATCCAGCCCACTTTACCACCTCACTGCGTTATGCTACGGTACTTCCATATCGATAGCAGAAACTAAAAGCAAAGTTGTTTTAAAGATCAGAGTTGTCATTCCCTATTTGGCTAGCAATGACTCTGTCTGAAATCCTTTGAGAACTACTATAAACGAAATATTTAAAGGATAAAAGAAACAGCCTTTCCCCTGTTCATAGTGTCACAAGCTTGAATGTATGTAAGAGAGAGACAAAAACATCTCTAGGTTACATGTAAACAAGCTTCCTTCCTCTAATAAATACACCACCGAATATAACACTTTGAAATCCCTCTATTAACTAAAATTCTTTACCATTCCTTTATCTATTTCCCCTTTATATCTATCTTTACAGTACCACTGTTGACAGTGAACAGAGTGCTATCTGACATTACTTTTTGAAATCTTACTGTGTATCAGTGATAGAGATAAAAGATTATCTCTATTTTATCAACTATATAAACCATCAAGATGGTCCCATTTATTATAGACATATATAGGAAAGTCTTCAAGGCAATTCAATGTAATTTAGTTAACATGCTTGAACCTTCATTCTTAAAATAATAACAACAAAAGACCACAAGCTTTTGTTTATAACTCAAATTAAAAATAATAAAAAAGTACATGACAATTTTAATATGAACTATGCACAAGAAACACAAACCATCTTTATACTATCCAGAGACAAGAATAGGATAATTTCATTACCCATCTTGCTGGCCCAGAGTCTGTAGTTCAGTAGAATGTAAATTGTGGTGGAGGAAAACATTCTTTCTGCTGTACATGTGTAAAGAGATTGGCCCTCTGGGTGGCTGCCCAAACCTGCCTGTAAAGGTTGAATGCTGTCGGGATGCAGCAGTTTGCTCCTTTGGTTTCTCAAAGGATGTGGAGATCCCTTCTATCTTGGCCGTTGGCTTGAGAGAGCTCTGCCCCGCAGTGGTCTGTAAATTCTGTGTAACCTCTGAAGAGAAGGCTTCATATGTTCCTCTTGAGTGTTTGATAGCTTCTGCTAGTTCCTTGTCCTTTAAAAAACTACTTAAATATAGACTCGACAGTTGACAGGTCTTGTTTTTGTAGGGGCTTGCTTGGTCAGCTGCTGAGTATCTAAAACGGTCTTCGGTGGGAGTATGTATTGCTTTTCTGTCCCTTGTGCTGAGATTTTGGCTCACAATTCGATTTCGATATGTAGCCTATAGTAAGACACAGAAAAGAAAAGAGGTCTTGAAAGCATCTATAAAAACACATTCATAGCATATGCACACTGCAGAGTGGTATTTATGCCTTTGTGTGAAAATCCACAACTTTTCAATGAGATTTTGAAAAACATGGAATTCTTGAGATTGAATTTCCTAGAAAAATGGTAATACATGTAATGGATAAATGGTTAATTTATCCCAGGAGACATTTTGAGTTTAATTTCCTCAGTTTAAATTCTATGGTATTATCTGAAAGTATATTTTAATACACAGTAAATGCTAATATATGAGGTGATTATTTGTTGTTGTTTTGGTATGTCATGTTGTGTTACGTATATACCCAGAAACTTAGCTGAATTGCTAATATCATGATTTGCATTCCCAGAGTTGAAACTCAGAAATTTACGTAATTAAAATCATCAGTTGCTCCAGTGACCTAAAGAGAACAGGAACCACTGTAAGAGAGAACAGATGCTACCTGACGTTACTTTCTGAAACCTCAAAGATAAAGATAAAATGAAATTTCAACACATGATTCATTTAGATTTTTGGATGCAGTTTATTTGCCACAGTTAAGCTTATGAGTCTCTACCATCTTCCTGCCCCCAAGAAACCTACAGTCTAGACACAGAAACAAGACCTGGCCCATGATCTATGCTGAGGAGGAAGAAGGGGAAGATCCCAGGCTTACAGACATGTTTCTCCTGAACAAAGTGCTGTCGTGTTAGTAAAACACATTTAGGTAGAAACTGGCTTATTGCTCTAGTGAGACAAGAAGTTGTTGCAAAAACGAGAAGTGATGAAAAACAGGTTAAGAGAGAAAAGAACCATCTAGGTGACCTTAGGCTGTTACAACTCGTGCCAAAGGAACTAGTGAAAAGTTTTGCTAACTTGAAGTCTAAAGGGTGTTGTTAATGGACCCTCAGGTAGCTCTATGATTAATACTGAAGGCAAAATGTTAGACATATCATGGGTGCTACATTTCAATATTGCGAGAAAACAATTAGAACAATGGAGACATTAGGAAATCAATAAGGATCAAACAGCAGTCATGCTTCCTTTTAAATTAATAATGTTTATGACTGTGAAATTATTACATACACTTGTGGTACAATGGGATCTTTTGATATATATGTGTATATATGTATGTATGTGTATATATATGTATATATATATGGTTTTAAAGGATTAAATCCAGCTTCTTAAAATCTCCATCATCTCTTACCATTTTTCATGTTGTGTGATGAAGTTTTTCACTTTTGTTTCTACACGCATCACATAGGAGAATAGAAGGAAGATGGAGACATCATTTCCATTACTTTAATATTACATTTGGGGAAGTATCCATTGTTTTCCTTATATGATTTCTTAACCTTCCTGGGGTATTACATTAAATTGGAAATACCATTTTAATAAAGGCATTTGAAAGCATTCAAATAGTGCTGCCCATAGGCAGCCCCAGCACTTCTTCTTTATATGTTACTAACAAGGTACATGTGGATCTACTAGAAAGGACCACATGTACCTTCATATCTAGAAAGAAATGAAGAGTATCACCCTCAATATAAAAAATACACATTTAAATCCTTCAGTCACATTTCTCCAGAATAGTTTGCTTTTTAAAGTTGTGGTTATGTTCCCTATTAACTCCAAGAGTCACTTTGCACATGGAAGATTGTGTAGCACAGGGATTAATGGCATAGGTGTGAGATCGGACATTGATGGATTCATCTATGCATATTGACTGCTACTGAGGGCAAGGTGCTGCATAGGTGATAGGAAATAGTTCTGTTTACAAAAGACCTGTGTCCTCCCTTCAGGTAATGTAAAATTTAGTGGGAGAATCAACCAAATCAAACATTTTCTTAGGAATGATGGCCAGTTAATTAACTTTTCTAATTCTCATATTTCCTCATCTGTGAAAGGAAGATGTCCGTTCAGACCTTTATCTGCCAACAGGTTTACTGTGCACAGTCACGGAAATATTTTGTGTCAAATGTGTAATATCACATCCTGAACATAGTTGTCTTGAAGACAATAGTAATAATAACCACACAAAAATAAAGTGTCCAATAGACCATGAAATTACTTTGATAGGTGTTTATTAAAACCCATAGAACCTAAATGACTTTATACACTTCTATCTTGTTTACAAAAAGTAATTTCTGTAGAATATGCTAGTAATTTTATATTCATTATTATTGTTTGCTTTCCCAGAACACAGATTTGTGACACATTTTAAATTTTATTATGGTGAAATGAAGAAAGCAAAGCCAGACCAAATGGGAGACAAATTTTAAGCAGTTAAGTTGTTCTCTTCACCACCTAGGCAGTCCTCATGGTGAGATGGTATTGCTAGTTGCCCTCAGTTTTGGTAAGTGGGTGTGGCCTTATCCGTTTACCTGTTAGAGAGAGATGGAAAACTCTGGGGAGGGTAATAAATGTGGATTAGTTGCCCACCCCCCTTAACGTCTTCAGGGAGAAATTCCTAGAGAGGAATACACCAGAGAGTTATATTTTCAGCACATGGAAAAGCGAACGTTTGAATTCTAAAAGTGTGTGTGATTCAGGCAGAGGGAATAACACCTAGGAGGTCCATCGCTGTATAACACAGATCTACAATCTAGACCTGCAAATGTCTAGTGTGTAACTAAAGCCTGGATAAAGCTTAACATCTCTGGTTTCATCTTATATATCTTCTTTATTACTTTAAGATGCTGAGATAGATCGCGGCTGGGCTCTGCAGGTGAACACGCTAATCACTTAGGGGATATCTATGTTACAAGGTTTTACTTAACTCCTCTCATACCCTTTCAAGACTAAAGACACCAGGATGAGAGGAGCTCCAGTGATTTTCGTGTTTTTCAGAGGCAACTACTTGCCAGTCCTTTCCAGACTCTGCAAGCATCTCCCGGCATTGTCCTGGACATGTGACTCCCTGCGTTCCAGCCTCACAAGCCACGTCATGATGAGATCAACCACGCCAGAGAAAACAGGCATCTCATGGGACTCCAACT
The DNA here is from genome assembly GCA_004027595.1 of Dinomys branickii. NCBI lineage: Eukaryota > Metazoa > Chordata > Mammalia > Rodentia > Dinomyidae > Dinomys > Dinomys branickii. The sequence continues at coordinate 11,294 of PVLD010010459.1, read as the reverse complement.
GCCCTGCAAGCTCTGGAGTGCTCCAGAGCTACGAAACTAGGACTGAAACATCAACCAACCAGACCACAGCGCCCACAAAATTGGTGCTCCCTCTGTGGCTGGTGGACCTTTCCCTGACTTTTATTCTCCTTTGTTAAAAAACTGGTCTGATCTTTGCCAGCTCTTCTAACTGAAGTTGCTCAGCATTTTCTCTTAATTTCCAGCTGAAATCTTTTCTCCTGCAAATGCTTGCCTCAGCTTAAATTTCCGTTATCACTGAAGCAACGACCTGCTCTAGCAAGTGACAGCTGCAGCTACTACATCGATTACCCTGCGCATACATTTAATATGATGTGGAACAATGAGTCTTGAGTGAAAGGACTTCACCACTAAATTCTAAGGCCTTGGATAAATATATATGGTATATATAGTTTGCATTCACCTCCATATTTCATTTTCGTCTGCATCTAGGTACATTCCTCTTTAGGTTTCATAACACACACAGTTGGTTTCCACAGTTTAAGCACTGTGGAATTGAAGGCTTTCCACATACAAATATCTGCTTTGCTTGCCCTGCTCTTTTCTTTCCTTAAATTTCACTATGTAAATGACCTTTGATGTGATACCACAATATAGTGAGTGTTCTGAAAGTTTTTCCAATACGAGGCACTGAACCCAGGAGCTCTCTACCACACAGCTGTATTTCTACTCCTTTATATTTTTATTTGGAGGCAAAGTCTTCCGAAGTTGTCTAGACTGGCCTTGAGTTTGCAATCCTGCCTTATCAGTTTCCTGAGTGGCTGGGATTACAAGCAAGCACAACCATCCTTAGTCAAAAACATCTTAAATGGTAACTCAACACAGGTAGCATTAATATTGCATATATTTCAGTTAAGGGAGATACAGTATGAAATTTTGACAATACCCACATGGCATATGTTCTAGGAAAGAATCTACTGTTATTATTCCGAAGTGCAATGGCTTATGTATTCCACAATGTTCTTTTTCTTGATAATTATCTCACGTTGATGTGCTGATTAATGTAACTAGTGTCTGTATTTTTTCTTTTTGTACTGGGAATCAAACTTCGGACCTTGCGCTTGCCAGGCAGGCGCTTATGTCACTGAGCCCTCTCACTGGCTCCTTGATTAATGTAACGTGTATAGGTTGGTGCATTTGTCTGAGTATTAAACTGCTGAGCACTGGATATATATTTTATTTCATTTTTGAGAAGTAGTTAGGAATGGCTTATCCATGAGACATGATAACCTTTTGAAATTGTGTTGTTGCCTCAGACTCCTCTGGTTGTACATTTCCTAATAAAGACTCAAGAAATATCATGTAACTACAACATGTACCCAGAAGAAATAACAAACTTCACACACTCAAAGCAATATGACATTATATCTGTAGCACTGGATATCAAAAAGAGTGGAAAAACATCTCTTTGAGTGCATTTTGTTGATATGGTACAAAATGAATCAAATGATATTATACAGCAGCAGTTAATTTTTTTTCTCCATTGTGTAAATATGACAGATGGGACACACGTTTTTGGCCAAAACCAGGGCTATAAAAATGCTCCCATTAAAATATCCTTTACTGAATAATGTATTTTAAAATTGGTGACATTGTATGTTACATTTTCTTCACTTAAGAAAAATTTTGTATTTTCAAGTACAAATAACAGAGGTTTGAATACACCCTAGTTTATTAAAACAAATTTTAATATAATAATGGTAGCAACATACTGCTTAAAATAACAATTCAGTGAAAAAAATTTGACATTACTCTAGTAGTATAGAAATTAAGTCATTTGTTCAGAAAATAAATGGAAGGGACACAAATTGAGTAGCATAGAAAACAAATGATAGAACAAACTATAATATAGATGTTAATTTAAATTTTCACTAATATATATACCTAAAGGCAAAATAATAGAAACTTGCAATACTGTGATGTTTATCACTAAACATGATTACACATGAAAAGAATTCTTTGAATAAAGTAATATACTGCTGTTAGTGTTCACTAAATGAAATTTTGCAATATAGAAATAAATATTCAATATACTTTCATTTTCTGAACTGTGTTTATATACAGTAATTGCCTTAAATTGTTGTTATGTAATCCCACAATAATTTAGCTTACATTGCATGTTCATTGTGTTTACAAAAATTTTTCTCCAAATGTGATCAATTTTCCATCCAAATTACATATTAGGATACATTTTTGACATCACCATTTTTATTTTAAAGACAATGAAAACATTAACAACAGAGACATTTACAAAAAAACACAAAAACAATGAAAGCAATACAGAATTTCAGAAAAGGTGATAGGAGATTAATAATGGTTGTGTATAACATATTGTTATCTCCAAGTTGGTTACTCAGAGAAACAAATATAGGCATGTAAAATTGATCAAACAAACAGGAACTGTTCCTTTCAATACAACATAGGAATCGGTGGTACAACTATTTTAGCTATCCTGTGTATACACATATAAATATTTTTTCCTTATTTTCTTCTTTTCTCTTTTCCCTCATCTCATTTCTTTTCATTTTGGGCAGTGTCTTTCCCTTTCACAATATATGTTGTACCTTTTAGATTTATTTACTCTTTCAAGTTCTTACACTAGTGAGACAATACAGTGTTTACACATGTCAATCTGATTTATTTCACTTATGAGTATGGTCTCTAGTTGTATCCATTTATCTATAAAAGCCATGAGTTAATCTTTCTTTAGAGCTGAGTAATATTCCATTATATAAAAATACTACAACTTTTTTTATCCATTCCTCAGTTGATGGACATTTAATTTGTTTCCATCATTTAGCTATTAAAAATTGTACTCTTATAAACATAGGTGCACATATATTGCTGTGATAAGATGTTTTTAGTTCTGGAAAAATACCCAAAAGACAAATAGCTGGGTTGAATGGGTCCTCTAATCCTTGTTTACCAAGGAATTTCCAGACTGATCTCCATAGCAGTTTCAACAGTCTGCACTACCACCGACGGTGGAGAAGAGTATCTTTTTCCCCACAGCCTTGCCAGCATTTGTTATTGGTTGATTTCTTGATGACAGCCATTCTTTCTGGGGTGAGATGAAATTTCAGTGTTGTTTTAATTTGTATTTCTCTAATGACTCATGATGGTGAACATTTTTTTGTACTTATTTTCCGTTTGTACTTCTTTATCTGAGAAGTGTGCCTTCATCTCAGTTGCCCATTTTTATATTGGGTATTTGAATTTGGCGGGGCTAATTTTTTTTTAATTCTTTGTATGTTCAGATGGAAGTCCTTTGTCTGAGGGACAGTTGGCTAAAATTTTCTCCTAATTTTTGGGTTTTCCTTTTACTCTGCTGGTGATTTCTTTAGATGTGAAAAACTTTTCAATAAGATGATATCCTAGTAGTTGATTTTTAAAAGTATTTCCCGGGCAGTTCTTTTTTTTTTTTTTGTACATAAACTCTCTGCCTACCCCTATGTCTCCAAGATATTTACCTGCTTTCTCTTTCAGTAGATTCAGTGTTTCTTTTTTAATATTTAGACCTTTGATCCATTTTGACTTGAGTTTGGTGCATGGTTATAGACATGGGTCTTGTTTTAATCATCAGCATGTGGAGAGCCAGTTTTTCCTGCACCATTCATTAAAGAGATTATCTTTCTTCCAGTAAATTTGTTGATTTGTTGTCAAAGATAAGGTGGCTGAGTTTGTGGTTGTGTCTGCATCTTCCAGTCTGTTCCATCGATCCTCATGTGTGGTTTTATTTTGCCAATACCATGTTGATTTTATCATAGTAGCTTTGCAGTATAATTTCAAGTCAGGAATTATGATGCCACCTGACTTGTCTTTGCTGCCCACGGTTGGTTTTACTATTCTGGGTCTCTTCTGGTTCCAGATGAATTTTAGGAATATTTTCTCTATATCTGTGAGGTACACTAATGGTATTTTAATTGGGATTGCATTGAATCTGTACAATAATTCTGGGAGTATGACCATTGTCACAATATTGGTTCTTCCTATCTATGAGCAAAGAATATCTTTCTATTTTCTTAAATCCTCTTCAAGCTCTTTTTTTCAGAGTACTGTAGTTTTCAATGTACAGATCTTTTACTTCTTTTGTTACATTGATTCCTAAGTATTTCATATTTTTGGATGTTATTGTGAAAGGTGTGATTTCTTAATCTCTCTCTAAGTGTGTTTCCTCTTTGTGTATAGGAATGCTATTAATTTTTGAGTGTGAACTTTGCTACTGAAGTTCTTGATTAGGAGTTTTCTGTGGGGTTTTGGGGATCATCCACATACAGCGCCGTGTCATTCGTGAATAATGATAATTTCACTCCTTCCTCTTCTCATTCTTATTCCTTTTTTTCCATCTCTCTGTTGTGCAATTTCTCTGGCTAACATTTCCATAACTATGTTGAATAGGAGTTGTGACTGTGGACATTCTTGTCTTGTTCCTGATTTTAAAGTGAAAGCTTTCATGTTTTGTCCATTTAGTATGATATCAACATCATAAATTAAGATCTGGTGGTTTTTCATGACAGTCTCTTTTATTACTATTTTGCTAATGATCTTTGTAAATTATTTTAAATATACCTGAAATTGTGACACATTTTTTAGAAGAGTTTCTTTGAAGTATCTTATACAAAGCCTGTTTATTGCAGAAATATACAGTTTAAAGGCAACTCTCTTATGTACAAAAAGACAAGAGGATAGATTCAATATTGTTATGAACAAATGTTGTACTACCATTGAAATTTGTTATTGGAGAATCCATCACACTGGTGTGTAATCCAATTTTAAAATGAAGGCCATACTTAACTTAAAAATGAGCCTATCGAAGGGCATAGTGTTAAGTAATTTGAAATGAGGTCAAGGAAAAGACAATGACAGGATTTATTATTGGATAAACTTTATAAAATTTCAAGCAAATCTTGAATCTTGGACAAAATAAATCAAAATTAGTAACAATAGTAAAATACCACAGAGAGCTGATAGTACTTTCAATACTATATGTCTGTCTGAAACTTAAAGATTTATAGTGAGAAAGGATATTTGTGTTCTAATAGCAAGAGACATCATGTCGTACACTTTTAGACTTTTCTTTAATGGCAAGACAGTTGTCTCTGTCACTTTCTTCCATGCTGTGATACCATACAATTTAAAGGGGGAGACATTTATTTGGCTCAAGTTTTCAGTCCATAGTCTGGCTCTACAGCAGAAGTGGCAGGGTGGCTGGGCCTGCTACAGAGGAAGCAGAGTGAATGGAGTGGCCAGGGAGGGAAATAATCCCTTCTAGGTCACTCTTCCTGTGAACTGCCTCGTCTGAGCAGATCTCCATGCCCAGCAACAACTCAGCCACTGAGGTGTCAGGCCCAGGAGCCAATCCCCTGCCGAAAGCCCCACCTCCGAATGCATACGATGGGAGAGGAGACATTTACATTTTGTCTCATTTTATTTAACACAATGGCTAATATTCAGTGAATATTTGCAAAGTGACAGGATAAGTGTTTTATGTGTTACCACATTTGCTATTTATTAAGGAATATTAGGCTTGTTTTGTAGGGAGGAAACTGAAACCCGGACACTTCAGTGCTTCTCCAGGATTGAAGGATTAGTGAGTGGGTAAGATGATATGAAGTGGAATTCAAAAGTATCTCCAACTCAGCACCATTGGCTGTTGGGACCATGTAATTATTGTAGGGGTCTCTCTTGAACATCACAAGATGGTTAGCAGCATCCTTGGCCTGTACGTATACATGTTACAACTGCACCTGGTTACAACCAAAAATGTCTTGGGCATTGCAAATGTGCCCTGGTGGGAGCAAGGGCAACTGCAACCCATTGAGAAGTGCCACCTACTCTTGATGCATCTCTAAATTGACAGATGATAAAAGTAACCAACATGGATACATCTCATAAAAGAAAAGCTGTTATAAATAAATATCTCTCTGAACTTTTAATCCTTTACAGCCATTCTGAAAGCAAAATTAAGATTTTAAAATTTTTATTTTGCTCATTTTGCAAGTGCGTAATGCTTACTAAATGCTTGGTTCTCTTCTAGGTTTTTAACATTTTTATTTTTAAAAAATACTATTACTAAACAAATTCAAGGTTCTAAGACACACTGGAAGCATTGATGGATATAAATATTTCTCTAAAACAGCAATTAAAGCACAAAATGTATTATTAAAAAAATCTAAGTTTTTTTCACCTGGACTAACCAAGTGTGAGGGTTTCAGTGAGTTTAATCACAGCACAGCATGCCCTAACAAAGCCCTTAATGAGCAACTTTTGCTTCACAAACAGGGAATGGAACATGACGGGTTATAACCTGCTTGAAAAGCAAATGCTGCATCCCTTTTGATTTTCCCCCACATGAAGTGTTGGTGTGATATAAGGAGATAAACGTGGGATGTGCCTCTTTCTCAATCACTGCCACTGAAGTGTCAGTTTAGAGTCTAACCACACTTATTAAAAACGAAAGATTGAGCTTTTCCTGTCAGTGTAGAGGGGCAGAATTTCTATAGTGGTTAGGAACATCGTGACACATCTTTGTGGAAGGTTTTTGCACCACTGCTGCCTCTGTTCACATCCCTCATGTGGAATCTGTTTGCAGCGATAAAGAAGAGTTTTTTTAAAAGTCTAGATAGCAAACAGTACCACACAGAGATTACAAACAGAAGTAGTTACCGCATTGCAAGCAGTAAGCCTTGTAATAACTTCAAATAATAACCCAAAAGAAACATTCTGGCAGACAGGACCTGATTCTCTCCAACTGTATGAATTACCAAGAGGTGTGAAAGGGAGAAAAGTGTCTGAAGTTCAGCTATTTCTTCAGCTCAACCTCACTTGTAAATCCTTCAGGGCATACTAAATTCTGCTGGTGGCCACTTAGGTCTCAACAGGGTTAGAGGACACGCACAAAGTAAACAAGATGAATGTTAATAAGGCTAGCCAAATGCTTGGTTCTCAGAAAGAAAGAGCATGACATTTCTCTATCCTCAAGAGAAAAATAAAAAGATGCTCCAGATTTCCCATAAACCACTAGGCATGTGCTTGACTGCTCTGGTTATAAGTAGGGTAAAGGAACTCCAAGTAAGTGGAAATCTTGGAACAATAGAAGTTGCTTGAAAAATTAACAAGAAAGTATATGTATGTGCTTGTGGTTGACCTACTTGGTGTGAGTAATTCTCGTTAGTCAAAAGGTGATTTAAATGGTAATTTCAGATAATTATTACTTGTAGTGACAACAAGGGGAGTGTGAATAAAGACTCTCAGAAGAAAGTATAAATTGGCACAGGTGAAATTCCAGAAAAAACAATTTCTAAATGATAATGTCGTGTGAGGGTTTAAACTAGATTTAATTAAATGCCTAAAGGAAATGAGTAGGAAATAATTTGAAAAATGACTCTCATGGTGAGACATCTGCCTAATGCCTAGTACATATTCATATTAAAATGATTCCTAAATGAGAGAAGTACTTAAAATATAATAGCAAAAAATCTTAAATTCATATATATACATATATATATATATATATATATATATTAGGTGAATAATTCATAAGATTAATAACCAATTGATGTGGCTTTGTAAGGGCCATAAATATTTCTTATATATGTATGTGTTTATGTTAATGGATATATAATTGATTGATAATCTCATTTATTGTCCATTCCTTATTGTTCTTCCTAGTCCTTATCACCATGATTAAATAATGTGAGCACTACATATTTTGCTTTAATTAGTCTATTTTATGTGTAACTTTATCCTTTAGGCACCAGTAGGGAATTGTTAAAGTAACGAAATAGTTAATGCTCACAAACTGAGCTCGTGGTTTAATGAAAATTGAAGAACAACATCAGGAACCAAAGAAGAGGTTGTTAGGAGGTAATTCATTGGAAATACTGTAATAACGAGGAGTAGCTCCTGAATTTCTGGGAGGGATGCTGAGTGTGGTTCAATAGCTGCTCACTCTAAAGCTGCTTATGCATAAGCAGAGCGGGAACTGCTCCTCTGTTCCATCCCGCCTGTCACAGGTGGCTGTGTATGCAAAATCACCAGTTAGAACCTGGGCTCTCTAACCCAGCTCCGCAGTGTGCAGAGTTTAAAAGAAACTGCAACTTATTCATTTTTTGATTTTTTTTTTGTTTTTTATTTTGTTTTGCTGGACTGGGGATCGAACTCAGGACCTTGAGCTTGCCAGGCAAGTGATTCAGGTAATAAGATAAGGTGTTTATGTTCTAGGTCCTTCATGCTGTCCCTTTATTTGTCAAAAATTAAATAAATGCCTCATGCTCAGTTGTAAAATGTAATATTGGTATCATTTCCTTCAATATATACATTTTTTGAATTGAATTTATTAAGCAAAATGTATCTGTACACCATGCAGAAATTTCTGCCAGGTATGTTTAAGATAAAATAACATAACATAGTTATTAGCCTTTTAACGTTCTTTATGAACCACGTTATTCCCACAGAAAAGAGTTTAAAAGAAATTATGGGAAAGCGGAGGTATTAAGTGTGGGAGAAGCCCACCACCCAGACCCCAGAAGCGTGAACTCATGGACCGGAAGTACAGTGGGAACTAGAATTTAATGATGATTCCACAGAAACAGTGTCTGTGGAGGGGCAGGAACACCCCAATTCAAACAAGTAGTGACATTACCCAATGCAGCCCCCAAGGTCCCTTCCTATGTCCCCCATTGGCTCAGGTCAAGGAGGAGTAATCTTAGTGATTACATTCCAGGTTTTCCCGAGTTTCTCAGAACACACCTGTTCTCTGTGGATTCCTTTGATTATGGAAAGTTGCTTGTTTATCAGTCACTCAGCTCTTAATATCTCCTTCTGGAGCTTTGGGGAAGGGTCACTCTCTGTGCCTTAACTATCCGTGGACCCGTCAGTACATTTCCACCCAAACTTAAGGCTAAATGAAGATGGACTATCTGCTTCAATATTTTTTACTTTAGAAATGTACAGGTCATTGGAATAGAGCAAGAATGATATTACAGAAAGAGAAACTCCAGTAAACAAGGAGTCTGTCTGTAGTCTCACTCTTTAGCCCTCCAGAATAGCCATCAAAGTTATTTGCATCAAAGAGTCATTGATCCAAGGGTACTAGACTACTTAGGTGTCTCCCCGAAGTCATTATTTTTTCACAATATTCTTCTATTTGGATTTAAATGCCTTAAGTGCCAGTTATATGCAGAAATAAAAAATCAAAATATATTTCAGAAATTATTTTCCTAATACCAGCCATTTTGTATTTACATTGGCAATATTTCCTTTCAGAAGTCTGCACAATCTAAGTAGACCAGATTTCACTTAATAATATTCAGGGGACATGCACAGGGCAACGAAGTGATGACAACCAAGAAGTTATTTGTTGTACCTGATTATTTGGTGATAAATCCTTGAAAGAATTACAAAATAAAAAAGTATTACAAACATATGAGGTATAAAGTATGCAGAATTACTTGGGATTTAAGCTGAAACAATATCCATTTTTCCTATCCTAGTTTTCCAAAATGTTTTCATATAATATAAATAAAAAATAAGATTCAGCAAGAAATGCATTATTATATGGAAATTTATGATCAGGATACCTTTGCCTACAAATTTTTAAATAAGCATGGACTTTCAGAACTATGTTCTTTCACTGTCTAAAGAAATGAGCCTTGGAGATAGAAAATTTATTTAATAATAGTAATTTTAAAAAATAACCAACCTTTTTTTTTTTTCTTAGTTATAGGTGTGAGAAACACTTAGTGTAGAGTATAAAGAGAAATTCTAAGGCTATTTTTTTCTTTGAATGCTTCCTTTATCAAAGCAAATCATTTTCTTTACAAACTTAGAGTAACCTCAAGAATTCTGCTTAACAAAGAGAAAACAGATGGGCTGACAGCTTCGAAGTTAGTCATGCTTAAAAAGATCTGAAATTGATTTTTAAATAGAAAAAGTCAACAAAGTACAAAATATAATGAGAGTCAGATGAAGCTTACAAATTGCCAAGATCTAAAAATAATTATTAATTATTTTCATTTATTAATGTCAATTGTCATTTTATTAATTTCAGATATCATGTCTCGCTCACTGAAACTATGAATATATTCATTTTTGACTCGGAAATAAAGAATTCAAGATGCAATGAAGGCTATAAAGTGAATGTACTCATATTTTAATCCATTAATTTTATAAGAAAATTATGGCTGGAATGGGTAAGGGACTTGCCCTGGATTATAAATGTTGCAAATAGTAGTCCATCACCACTTCCAGATTTCCCATAGGTTTACTAAATGTCTCTACATGGGGCCCATTAGCTTTCCTTTCGGTGTGTAGACATAAGCTGTGCATTTGGTGTAAGAAGTCTTCACAGTAGGATATTCACACACACCAGATATTATGTGACATTTCAGCAACATTCATGAAAGGTAGGTATCCAGGCAGAGATATATTTGTTAGGTTTATGGATTAAAAAGGATGGATATTTAGAAATATTTTAAGGCAGTATGAGGCAGACATTATGTGCTGGGTTATAAGAAATGATTGCAAAAGGGTAAGAATTTTGCTGATAAAGTCTACATATGTAGGCACTGACTTTTGCTGTGGGTGTTAAATGGATTGCGTTAAAAAGGGAAGTTGTAGTGCTGGAGGCTGGCTAGTAGAGCTATGTGCAGTCTCCTGACCGAAGTTATCCACAGGCTGAAGGTGTAATTCTACTCTGGTTGTGGATGAGGGCTCTCGGCCATTCTGCATATTGGTACTGACACTGAGGTACATCTATGTCTTGACAACAGAGAGTATAGTTTTAATTCTAACGACAGTGAAGATTGGCAGACATGAGTAAGTAACAAATAACTTTCCTAAGAAACCAACACACAGACTGAGTACGTACTGTCCCAGATGCCCTGGACAACTTCATACCCATCAGTCAGGCAGATGATTGTGTGAGGACTGTGAAAATCTAAAACCAATAAAAGACACTGAGGAGTTCCGGGGAAGATGGCGACCAGGTGAGCAGCAAGGGAGCGAACCTCCTTAATAAACACCACCAGCTCGAGATAGACTTGGCTAGCGTGAATGCCGGGACCTCGGCTGGGAAGTTTAGACTGGGCGTATTTCTCTGAGATGCCAGGGGAGATGTGGTAGGGCGCACCAGGCTGCCGGGGCGAGACGTGGGAAAGCCCCAGACGCTGGGAGCCAGGGACGATCCCCGCGGGGAAGAAGCTGGGCTCGGTCCAAGCGCAGTGGGAGCGCGGCCGCCTCGGGCCCTCCCACCTCCCGAGCCGGTGCAGCCCCCC
>PVLD010010458.1:0-70712 GCA_004027595.1 Dinomys branickii | reverse complement strand
CAATGGATAAAGCAACAACTACTGTTGAGACCATATCACCTTGTCTATAGATTAGTTGTGATTGTACTATTTTCTATGATAATGGGTGTCTGTTTGTCAATATGTTTTTGTACTTTTATGTTTCTAAAATAAAAAAAAAAAAAAAATTTAAACATTCACCATATTTTTCAATTATATCTCATATGTATACTCTGCAACCTAAGGGTCTGAGTAACTCCTTGAAGCCTTATTTTGAGCAAAGCCAGGATACACTGGTATATCCAAAAGAAGTTAATTAATTGGTTTTGAGTTGATCTCATCTCCATCTTTAACTACTCTATAATTTTGGACCAGTTTTCTAAATCCCTCTTTATCACTCTTCTCGTTTACAGATGAGGACATTCACCTTAACAGCCATTAGCTCCGCCCCATGGAAACTCAGTGGAAAGACATTGCAAATCAATTTTTTAAAGAGAAAGAATTTTGATGCTTGAATGTAGAAGTGAGAAGAATGAGGGAGACAAAGATTTTACTTTTGTAAAGGATGTATTTATTACCCTATGGATATATTTGCTGTCTTGCGTATCCTCGGAATGCTGGTACCAGAACAATGTCCAGCACATAGTAAGTTCTCAGTAAGTAATTCTTCACGGCATAAAGTTTATATAGTAGGAGGTAAAAGTTAAGCATGTATTGAAGAAGAATGGGATTGATATAATGATAAATACAGAAGTGGGACAGGGAAGGAAACTCAGAAATCTTGATTATATTCATTCTCAAAATTATGCCAATTTTCAGCTCCTTTAATTATTTAAATGATTATTTCCTCAAACATGAATGCTACTCTTCAGAATCTTATAAGATGAAAGGGGTTTGTTATCAAATAAGTTTAGCAAACATTCATTCAAGCCATCTGTCTTCTTAGAGATTCAGTATTTGATATGTCCACAAATCAAAGGCCTGGAAAGCTTGTGTAATAAGCAAATCTACTTAACCTCATCTAAAATTTCTTACCATCACTCCTCCCTTTGAAAATGTTTGCTAACATATATAGAGTAAACTTTGTAAAGCACTAAATTAAATGTATAACAAAAAAAATTGATTCACTAATTCCCAAAGGTCTTATTTTTTGCTACAAAAACATTTAGCTGTTATAAATGCAAGGTTACTTCCTCCCTCTTCTTACATATATACAGAAAAATCTGTTATTCTAATATATTCTATTTTAGTTAAAACATTAAAAACGTTGTTTAGAATTCTATTTTTGGGTTAAAGAATGTACTCATTGTGGAAATCAGTGTGGAGAATCCTCAAAAAACTAGGATTAGAGATCCCATTCAACCCAGCTGTTCCCCTTCTGGGTATTTTCCAGAAGAAATGAAAACATCATACCACAGTGGTATATGTGCACCCATGTTTATAGCAGCACAGTTGGTAATAGCTAAATCTTGGAAACAACCCAGATGCCCATCAACTGAGGGCTGGATAAAAAAATGTGATATTTTTATACAATAGAGTACTACTCAGCTATAAAGAAAGATAAACTTGAGGCTTTTATGGGTAAATGGATACAATTAGAGACCATACTAGTAAGTGAAATAAATCAGAGTAAACATCATATTACCACCCTAGTGTAAGAAATTGAAAAGGTTAATAAAATATGAAAGACACAATAGATATTGTGAAAGCAAAAGAAACTACTCAAAAGGAAAGAACAACTGGGATGGGAGAAAGAAAGAAGTGAAAAGATATATATATATAAACACACATGATAGTTAACACAATTATACTACTAATTTCTAATGGTTTATTGAAAGGAACAGTTAATGTTTAATTGTTTGATCAATCTTTCAGGGTTATATCTGGTAATCTGAGCAACTACTCTGAAGATAACAATATGCAATACAGTAACCCTTATTAATTTCCTATCATCTTTTTTGGGATTCTGTATCATTTTTATGTTTTTGTGTTGTTTTTCTTTTGTCTTTGTTTTTATTATTTTGTTTTTATTCCTTTCTCTTTAAATATTATGATTTTGTTCTTTTCTCTTCAAAGAAATGTTCTCATTGCTCTTTTTCAGTCATTTATTTTGTTTTCATACAGCACTTTACAATCTAGGGATATTGAGTTGCTTTCAAAGATATGTTGCTTCCCTTATCTGGGAAAATAAAGGTACACAACGTAAATAGAGAAGTTAAATCTATGTATTTTTTAAATATCTGCTTTCTGAGAAATGTCATCTTTTGTAGAGAAAATGGGTCCTACTACCTTGAGATGTCCTCAACCTAATGGAAAGGCAGGTTTGCCTATGGCTGTTAACAAGACAGCAAACAGAAAAAGGGGACCTCGAGTCAGGGAGCCCCTTAGAGGTGGTAGATTGCCCTGAAAGGAGCAGCAGCGGCACCACAAGTCCAGATTGTCTTGTCTGTTCCTTTCCTCTTTTGTAAGCCAGGGCATTTAGGACAAGTGACATCACCCCACCACAGCATCATTGTGAGGACTAAATCACATGAAGCATGTGCAGCTTGACTGTCCCTTATTTGAAATGCTTGGAACCAGAAACACTTCCAAATTTCAGATATTTTTCAGATTTTGGAATATTTGAATATAGTAACTTGGAGATGGGATCCAAGTCTAAATATGAAATTAGTTTCTGTGTCATGTGTACCTTACAAACATAGGTTGAAGGTAATTTTATATAATATTTTAAATGTGCCTAGTTTTAACTGTCATGTGATGTCACTGTAGGACTTTTTGCTTGTGGCAATCATGTCAATACTCAAAAATTTTGAATTTTTGGCTCATTTTGGATTTTGGAGTTTTAGAATGGGATGATCAACCTGGACTCAAATATTAAGATAAGTCATCATTACATAAATTGAGAAAGTTGGCGATTTTAGTGCCTGCAAGGCAGAGCTTCTTTCATGGGTGAATTTTAAGCAGCAGAATATAAAGCTGTTGTTTTCAAATTTTATTCTCATTTGAATGTATTGAAATGTTTCATTTCTGCATTATCTCAAGTTTTGCTTCTTGGTGTTTACTGCTAAAGCACTATTGTCTAGAAACTTCACTCTTAATTCCTGATTTTTATCTAGAAAGTTGGCCCTAAAGGGTTTTGGAGTGCCTCCAGACATGACCAAACTGAATGTGTCACGTCCCTTGGAATTTGCTCTTCTTGGTTTCTTTTAAGTGAGTTGCACCAGTGCTCATGTAGAATACCCACTATTTACCCACTGTTTGCCCAACTGTGCTTTCTGCACAGTATCTTTCATTCTTCTCCTCTTTTGCCAGCCCCAATGACTCATTCATCTGGAAATATTTTTAAAACTCATTTCTTTGGTTTCATCCTTTTTTAGGTTCAAAATCTCTCCCCCCAAATATATTTAAATCCTAAATCCCAGTGCCTGTGAATGTGGCCTTATTTGAAAATAGGGTCTTTACAGATATAATCATGTTAGGGCCATGGTAGAATAGGGTGGCCCTAGTCCAATGATTAGGATTCTTATAAACAGAAGGTAATTGGGAAATAGAGACAGACATGCATGAGGAGACCACCATGTGAGGACAGAGGCAGAGATCAAAATCTACAAGAAATGCCAAGAATTTCTGCAACTGCCTAGAAAACTAGTACACCTGCCCATCGTCACTGTTCTAGTTTAGCCTCCCCGTAGTTCTTGCCGCCTGGGAAACTGTTCTGCTTTCTCATCCCTCCACTCTCGTTTCCCATCAAATTCCATTTTTAACGTAGCGGCCCTGCTGGGCATGGTGGTGCACACCTGTAATCCCAGCATTCAAGAGGAAGGAAAATTGCTACAAGTTCAAGACCAGCCTGGGCTACATAGTGATTCCAAGGCTAGCCTGCACCACAAAGTGACACCATTTCAAATAAATAAATAAGTATTTTGAATTTAAAGCATAACAGCTGAGCTACCATTTCACAAGGATTCCTTCAGAGCATATGACTTTGTGATTATATTTTCTTTCTCTTTAATCAAACCTTGCATAATTTTTAGCAGAGCCAATCTCTCTGTCTCTGTCTCTCTGTTTCTCTTTCTTTTTCTGTTTTTCTTTCCCTCTCACCTGAATTCAGCCTCAGTGCCTGGCTTCTCTTGCATTTCCATGTTTATGTGCTACAAGTAAAGCTCCTGTGCCTACCTTTGTAGATCACTAGGATTTCCTTAGATAACGTACTACCCTGGGCATGACACACATATAAATATTTGTTCCATTAATTAATAAATAAGGACATGAGTACAGATATAGAGACCAAGGTTCAATGTTAACATGAAATCCAGATTAAATTCTGTGACCTTGCTAGCATAGTAGTGGTCTATCAATCACCTGTGTTTATTTCCTGGACGAGACTATCTTTACCTCAACTTTCTGAGGTGGGATCTTCTATGTTCTCCTTTGCAGACAGAGTAACTAAGATGCAGAAGGGAAATGGAGTTGCCTGCATTCACCACACCTGTTCCTTGAAGAACCAGAGTCTAAACTCAAATGGTCAGACCTCAGCTTCAGCATGGATTAATTTTCCCGGGATACTTTGAGTTAAATATTCAGATCTGGTTTGGGTTCAAATATCTGAAAGTCACATATCTTACTTTTGTCTCTGAGTAGTCACTATGCACACAAAGAAATAAGCAATTCTCATCTACCTTTTACACCATGCATTGCTGGAGTGTAGATGCGAAGGTCAAGTTCTGGCTTTATGTTCATCCAGCATCAATGCTGAGGACCTACTGGGCACCAGGCGATGTGATAGACATCGGACCTTTAAAATGATAGAAGCAAGTTATGTTTTATACATTGTGTCAACTCGGGGAGTCCAGGGGTTTGGCTGAGTGACTCAGCAGGAAGCCAGGGTGCTTGCTTTGTATACAGCCTGAGCCTGTGGAAGAGGAGGGGCATGGAGGTTATGTGAGTGCTACACATAATCTGCGTTCGGGTAGCCTGTTTACAATGTAAGGGAGGTAAAAAGAGGCTGCTTGCTACCATTTCTCCCTTTTGCTCTGGTTGTTTTTGGTGTGTTCTGCCTCCATGAACGTTTGACCTCTGCCATGTGCCACTCTGCCTCTGAACCAGCCAAGTATGGACTGAAACCTCCACAAACTGTAAGCTAAATTAATGTTTCCTCCCTTCATTTTGGGCATTGGATATTTTGTCTCAGCAATGAGAGGAAAGTAACCAAGACACAAGTCTTTCCCAAGGATCTGTCACTTGGATAAGGCAACCAACCAAGGAAAGAAAATAGCATACTTCACAGTGATTAATGCAACTGTAGGTTCACATCCAAGATAAATGGTGGTCCTGGAGGGTTCAGACTCACTCACTCTGGGTGTTAGTTGGGGAGGAGGCACAGGAAAACTTCAGAGTACTGAGTAGTTGAAGAGTAAAGTACCTTTAAGCCCACCAAATAAATAAGATGAGAAAAACCCATCCAAGCTGAAAAAAATCATAAGAAGTGATTATTGAAAGACTTGCATAGTAGCTGATTTGTCCTAGGAATATTGCTGGGATTTGATCCCTTTATGAGTCTTGTGATAGATGAATATGCAGAGTTAGCAACTGGGGAGCAACAGAACAATGTTGGAGTGG
The DNA here is from genome assembly GCA_004027595.1 of Dinomys branickii. Classification (NCBI taxonomy): domain Eukaryota; kingdom Metazoa; phylum Chordata; class Mammalia; order Rodentia; family Dinomyidae; genus Dinomys; species Dinomys branickii. The sequence goes on along the minus strand of PVLD010010458.1, from coordinate 65,135 downwards.
TGGGGCACCATGATGGGGAGGTGGTAATGGCTATTCAGCAAAGAAATCCAGGTCCCCTCTCCAAAGAGCTTGTTTTACTGTGCTGGAAAAAGTGGGTCATGTATAGTTTCTTAATAAACTTTTGTTAACTTTTTGTTAAACTTTTGTAATAGTCAACAAAAAATAAAAGAGGATTTTTCAGTCAGGTAGGGTAAGGGTCCGTCAATGTGAAATAGTGCAGCACTTTTTCTTTTGTTATTTAGTTCTGGACAGTTTAATAAGATCAGATCAGGATAAAGAGTGCAGAGAATGAGCCAGAAGAAAGGGCTGGAGCCACAGGATTGTGAGATCTGCTTCATGCTAGAGAACCTGGATTTTGCCAAGTGGGTGATGCATTACTGGCACATTTTATGAATGGGGGCATACAAAAACTCTTGCTTTGGAAAGATCAAGCCAGGCATCCCCTCACATATACAAAATGTAGGCTAATTCCATCATAAGCACATGTGTGCATTTTACGTGTATGTGTTTATTTATACGGATGGGTATGCACATATATTTCTGTTCAGTGGAACTGTACAATATTGAAGTTTTTCTTGGTCATGAATGGTCAAATATCACATTTTCACAAAGTTTGACCCAAGATTTTCAGTATTGGAGAGACTGTAAAGTCAGACACCTCAGATCTGAGTCTCTTTGTCTTAGTCTGAGAGCCCTGCAGACTGACAAGGACTCCAGTTCAAAGTGGCTATGGACGGGCGTTTTGTGTTGGGGAAGTGGCACAGAGAAGGAAAGACAGCTGACAAAGGGCAGGGGGACCAGCGAGCTGTGACAGTGGCAACAGAAGCTTTGTCCCATAGGGCAGATGTGGAAGCTGGGGTAGAGAAGCATCTCAGAGGGGTCATGAGTGAGGGCTAAGGGCCTTGGTTATTTGTATAGTGATTTCCCTTAGTTACTAACTGGGGGCCTCTACTGAGCGCAGGAAAAGTGATCGTCCCGAATTCAGAGAAAGCCTCCCCATCACTTAGGCTCAGATATTCCATGTAAGAGTCAGCCAGGTGCATTAAAATATGAAGCCTAGAGATTTGGTCTGTCTTACCCATCTCTTTCATCCACCAGCTGCCTAGCCTTGAGCTAGTCCTTTCATATCTTAAAATTCACTTTTCTTAACTAGCAAATGAGAGAGGACAACACTTTCACCTGGAGGAGGTTAACACACTTTGTGGTGGTCTAAACAAATACCACCAATGTTATATATTTCTGGTGCATAAACACCAAAATAAATAACAATCTCAAATTTTACCAACAACTTTACTTTTTACTTAGCCCTTCTTCATACTGTGCCTCCTGCAGAGAAGCACGACAGGAAAGCTGGGTGAATGGAAAACCTTGAACTCCAAAGCTAAGCTCTTTGAATTGAGCCTCTCTCCTGCATTCCTTGCTGTCAGACGTAGCCAACTTATTGCTAATAATATTTATGCTGGTTTGTCCAAGGAAGGAGATCAGCAGCAAGGTCATTCATGCGGCCTATAAGAAAGCAGGCGCCGTTTCCATGGTGGCATCCCAGGAAGCTGGATTGTGACTGCAGGAAGAGGAGGTCAGGTCTTAGCTGTTCAGTTGCCTAAGCAAAGGGGAATGTAGATTTCTCAAGATGATCACAGACAGTACAGGCGCACAGCTTCCCACCTGAAGAAAAACCTGGACATGTCTTCCCACCTTCCAATATTTCCCTTGTTGATGTCTAAGATTCCACTACTGGTAACACAGTCTTTTGTGTTAGGCAATTCTCTCCATGTCTCTGTCTCTCTGCCTCTCTTTCAAATACAATGCCATACAATGAATGCATAGAATCTGATGAGTTGGGGCAAAGGTATACATTTAACAGAACTAATAGCCAGGCAAGAAAAAAGAACATTTCTATCACCTGACAAAATTTCCTTCTGCTCTTTCCTATTCTTCCTCTGACAAACATTTCTATTTCTATACCTATACATCAATTTTGCCTGACCTTAATACTCTTATAAGCAAAATCATATAATATGTATTATTTTGTATGGCATCTTTTGTTCCACACCATGTTTTTGAAATTCATTTATGTTGTTTCATATAATAAGGTTTTTTTTCCTATTGATGGGTAGTATTCCGTTGCACAGTAAACCACCATTTCTTTATTTTCCTGTTGATGATCATTTGGGTTGTCTTCTCCTTTTTTACTTTATGGATAAAGCCAACATAAATCTTGTTATACAAGTCCTTTTGTGGACAAATGTTTTCATTTCCTTTGCTAAAATACCTTAGAATGATGCTTTACGAAAGGAGCTATGTAAATGCCGCATAAACAGACGTAAACTTGCTCCACATCATTAGTCATTAAAGAGATATAATTTCATATCACAATCAAATTCCACTACATCCCACTAAGATGACTCAACCTGCAAACAATCTCTCTGAACTGGCCAATGAATCTAGAAAGAGTATCATTTTTTAAAAAATGTTGAGTGGTCTTAGAAAAGTTTGAAATGCAAAAAGAAAGGATAGTAAAAAATGAACTGCCACATAACCATCCCACACATTCAGTAATTACCAAGATTTTGCCATAATTACCCTGAGTTATTTATTAACAACAATCAATTATCCAATTCTCTGACACCAACTAGGTGTCTTACAGCTCAATTCAGTCCTGATACCTTAATTCAGTACCTGGAGATGGTACAGATCCCAGTATTCAAAGATTCAGTCTGAGATTACCCCCACTTCAGATGTCACCCTGCCCATTTACAAATTCAGACATTCCCGATTTACTCCCTGCAGGTTGAATAATTGGCTGGAATGACTCACAGACCTAAAGAAGGTGCTTTATGATTACCATTTTATGATAATGGTTGTAGCTCTACAACAAGTGAATGGAAGTGACAGGCTTGATTACATCACTGGCCATTGAGGGTTGACCTGTGTTCAACTTTTCTCACCCCTTGCTAAAGGTCTTGGGGTGAAGCTGACAATTCTCACCTTTCAGTAACATGACTGCTTCCTGTGGAATCCTGAAGTTATTGAGGGGCTCTTCATGAGCAGATACTCAGATATGGTTCAAAGACGTTTCTTGTGAATAATGCAAAACCATTCATATCACTCAGGAAATTTCAGGAACATTAGGAGTTTTGTGCCAGAAGTGAGCCACAGAGAGAAAATATTTACATTTTCTTATACCACATACCCAACTAGCCTTATTTCCATATTTATCAAAAGGTGGTCTACTTTTAAAATGTTGCTGTATTAGTTTAAATAAAATCCTTTATGCCAAACTATTTACCCATAGGGTACATATAACCAAAATACTTTTACCTAATGAATAATAATAACTTAACATTTGTAACATTCTCTCTATAATCAGATTTCCCTATCATCTCCAAAATGAGTTTGTAATTGGCTTGCACATCACATTTGGTTGTATTTTGTGTTTGTCTCTTGTAGTTTAGAAGACTGTTTATCCTATTCCTTTCTTTCCTTTTCATACTATCAAGTTATTAAACAAACCTGGTCACCCAGGTGCAGTGGTACATGCTTATAATCCCCAAGCTACTCAGGAGGTGAGGCAAGAGGTTAGCAAGTTCAAGCGTCAGAGCTAGGGTGGGCTCAGTCTCTGGGATGGAGGGGAAAGGGAGAAGGGGACAGAGACAGAGATTGACAGACAGAGAAACAGAGAGAGACAGACAGGCGGAGAGAGGAAGGAGAAGCGAAGAGGACAGGAGGGAAGAGGATGGGGAAAGGGGGGAAAAGAGAGAGAATGAGGGAGAGAGACAGACAGACAGACCCTGGGTCAACTCTATATAGAAGCCACATCATGATTACTTCTTAATAGTATCCTTTCTCTCGTTTCCCCATCTCAGTCTTTTCTTTAAACAAAGAAGGTAGATCTAAGAGGCTCAGTTTCCCATTCCACATTTTTCAAACAACAGCTCTTCATAGATGGTTTCTTTTATTTTGCAAATGCTTTTGGTGCCTATCATGTTTTGAGTTTCGGGAACTATAAAATGCTACATATTATAGTCCTGCCACTAAAGGTCTTATAGCCTGTCAAGGAGGTAGACATATAAAGCAATCAATATAGCAGGGTACATGGAAGGGAGGATTTGGGTGGAGATATAAATTCTGATAGGGCCATCAAGGATACTGAGAAAGGGCTAGAGGAGCTGTCTCTAGAGGAGAAAGTGGAGTTTTCCAGTTGAAAGAGAGTGAGGAAGACCATGTTAAGTTGAGGATCTGTGTGTCAGCACAAGGGCCACACAAATACACTGGAACAAGCTGTCAGAGACAGATCTGATAAATGAAAAAATTTTTTTGCAATTTACTTTGTGTGCAGTGGCAAGCCTGGAAAGAATTTTATCTGAAGCTGGGGGTGGGGTGGGGTTGTCAGTTCCCAGCGTAACTCTTAGCACCTGATTGTGAGCAGATTTGTCAGGAATTGCTCTCTCAATGAGAGGGAGTGCTCCAGTCCTGTTATTCTTTAGCATGTTGTCCCAGACAAAAGCTGATATTTGACTATTTTAATGCCCCATGCCATGTTTACTCGGCCCTTTGATCCAGTAAGTAGCCTATGTAACCATGGAAATGAGGTTCCCAGTCTCACAGAAGGTAAAGAAAAGAGATACATTGTTTCATGTGCCATGCAGATATTTATTTCTGTGCCCCGGATGGCTGGAGATGCTAATCAAAGTGTAGGAGTAGAAGCAGCCAATGGGACAGTACTGCTCCCTGATATCCAGCCAACAGCAGACTTCCTCAGCCCACTTTTGCTCATTAGTGATTGGAGGATTAATGCTGGCACAGGCTCAGAGGAATCAATGATTAAATGGAAGGTCCCTATTTATGAAAAGCTGTAAGAGTGACTCAAATAAAGAAAGTGGCTGGAAGTTGTTATGGTTTGTGTTTAGATGTCTGCCCCAAATCTCACGCAGCCATGGAGGCGGGTTCTAGAGTTTGTGATTGATTCCTGGTCTAGTGCTGGGATCATGTGTGTTCTGGGTGCGTAGCCTGCGTAAAATACAAGGGAGGGAAACACTTGCTTTCTCTTTCCTCCGTTTTTGCTCTGTTGTGTGCGCTGTTTTCTGCTGCCATGAATGGTTGCCCTCTACCATGTGCCACTCTGCCTTGGAGCCAGCTACATATGGACTGAAACCTCCACAAACTGAGCTAAATAAGTCTTTCCTCCTTTAATTTGGGTGTTGGGTATTTTGTCTCAGGAATGAGAGAAAACTAACCAACATGGAAATGCTAGAACACAGGTAGAACGCCTTATACCACCTTACTCACAAAGCTGTGTCCCTCGGTTCCATCTTTGCTACTAGAGTCCAAGGCTGGAAACCAAGAACTGGAGGTGACAGCATTACAGAATGGTGATATCCAGTCTCAAGCTATACCTACATTTATCAGGAAGGGATTTAGGCACTGTGTATTTGTATACTCTGAAGTGACCAATTGATTCCAATACAACCAGGTTTTCGAACAACCCAAGCAAAAGAGAAGTCAGCCCAGATAGGCAGGAAGGGCACACGAGCTAAATGCTAGGGCTTCCACTCCAAGTGTGGACGGGAAGACTTTCTGCTTTCCAAGGGTCCCTTTGGTGGCCCGTGCATGATTACAGAGGTGCCACTTGGCAGGGAAGCGATCCTTCTAAAGGAAGGCTGCAGAGAAAGAAGTAGGCTTGGCTCACAGTGTTGCCCTGCATTGGCTGTGGAATAGCGAGCCAGCAGAGAGATGGTCCAGACACCCTGAGCTGCATAGAGAGGCATAAGACCCCTGTCTCCAGCCCTCTGGTACCAACTCTGCTGGGAATCCACAGTGGGGAGCTCTGGTCACACATTCAGAGGTAGTGAGGGAATTTTGTCGGATAACAATGAGCATGTATTCACTATGAAAGCAAGTTACTAAATAACAGCAACAACAACTGTAATCTATCACCCATGTATTATGACTGATATATGTTTTAATTTTTTTAATATATAGATGCTCTTTCTTTTCTAAAATTTGTTTATTGAAGAAAATTGGTCATTTGTCTCCCAGTCATTTCTTCACCAGATTGATAAAATCTACAGTTCGCATAATTACTCAGTTGCTTTGCTTCTCAGTGCATACACAACAGTTTCAGAATAACAACCTTAGCGTTATAAACAACAGACTAACTTTGAAAAGTCTACATATTTGGTGGGAAAGGCAGTTCTTTTTCCCTTAGGGTATACCCTACTAGGAATAAACAAATTACTGTATTTTACAGTCCCTTGGAATTCTCTTCCTCATAGTGAATTTGCCACAAACTGCATGCACAGTAAAGTTCATCTGTTTCATTTTAATTTTTATTATTAGTAATTGATTTTTAAAATTTTAATTTTACTTTAAAAATCATGTAAATTATTTGCATGGCTCCAAAGTCAAGTCTAAGAAGCAGAGTTACAAAATGAATCCCCCCAAGGTAACCATTTTCTTTTAATTTTTACGGTTTATTCTTCCATCATGTTATTAACACAAGAAGATATTTGCATATACTCTTACTCTCTTCACTTATAAAAGACACAGTATGCACATTACAATTGAGTGAATATTTTGAGCTCTCACATCCATATTGTGCTATATTTTTTTACCCTGAATCATGGTTTGACTTTCAAGTGTGAGTTTGAATGATAATTCTTTAATATAAAACTAATCATTAAATTTATAATTTTCATATTTTTCTTTTTTAATATAATTTTCTCTTTCATTTCACCTTCTATTAGATTTTTCTTTTAGTATAGGAAGACTATTGGGTTTGCATATTCATTTTGCAACTTAGTTTTTCCAAAGTTTTTATTAATTTTACTGTTTTTTACTTGTTCCTACTGGATATCCCAAGGCTATTTTTTCATCTGCAAATAGTGTTTTATCATTTTCTTTCTAACTCTTGGTTCTCTGTTGACTCTAGCTTTTCCTTAACTAATTGCATTTACTAACGTACCACCAACAAAATGTATGCTTGACTTCATCCCTTTTAGTCCTAACTTTCACATAAAAGTCACCAGCTGTATTGTTAATGTCGTGATATGTGATCAAATGCTGCACTGAAAGTTTAAATGCAAAATAAAATTTTTACAGTAAAAGACACGTTGCCATCCCCCCCCCCCAAAGTACCATCCCTCTCTTTGAACACATTTATTTCAATGTGTTTCTTGCATTCTGAAGCAGCTCTGGAAGCCCTCTTTCTCAAGTATCTTTAGTTACTCTCTGGTAGCTGCCTCCATGTCCTGAGCTGTACCTTCCATGGTCAGTTTGACTTTGAGGAAGAGCCAGCGTGGAATGGTGCCTGATTGTGTAAATGAGGTGCATGCGGACACATCATGTTTTCATAAACCTGCCTTTCTGTTGGATGGCCATGGGCAGCAGCATTCACCATATTATTGATCACACATCATAAAGACACTCACAGAAAAGGACTTCCAGAGCTGCTTCTGAAAGTGACAAGAATGATGGAATACATGGTTTCAAAGTCAGGAGTGTTTTAAGGGGGATTAATGGCAATGTGTCTTAGTTGAAGAATTTTTTAAATTTAAATGCACACTGCTGGTGTAATGTCATTTTTATATATGTGGAGGAAATACCAATGACATTGATTTCTTTTTATATAAATATGTATTAGCTTTTGGCAAATATCTTTTCACCACCTATGTAAGTAATCCTGAATTTTGTTTCAGGGCCTATTAATACAGAGTACACCAAAAAATGTATGTATTAGAAAAGTGAAACCTTTATAATATTTTAATACTAAATTTATTGAGATATCATGAAATTAACACAACTTACTTTTGGTCTCTACAATTACAAGAGGTGCTCAAAGTGGTGGTTATGAGCTTCCAGATATTTATTAGTACAGTAAACTGCTGTATACATTTTTTGGCCAACTGTGTAATGAATTATATAAACATAACTCCTCCTACTAAACCTTCACATTCTTCACGTAAGAAACACACATGCCTATAATGTATATTTTTATGTATTTTTGAATTTAGGATGCTGATATTTTATTACATTTTTGCATAAATATTTACTAGTGTGAGTGGTCTACACATAATTCTCTATTTTGATATAATTTTGTCCACTTTTGGTATCAATATTATATTCAATTCATAAAATATACTTAGAATTTTTCCATATATTTTCCTATTTAGCCCATAACATGTTTGGTGTTGATAAATACATAGTCACCGAGAAACACTTCGGCCAATGCATTTGCTTGCATCCATCTGTCTGCTGTCAGGAAGGCAGTGACACCCCAGGTAACTGCACCAGAGCCTTGAGCTGTGAGTGAAACTGGAAGCTGAGAACAACTGGGTGTCATATCCTGAGAGCTATTTTTTTCCTGTTTTGAAAGATTGGGTAACACAGAGCAAGTGCTCAAAAATGTTAGATATCACCATCAAATGAGAAAAGAAACACGAGCTTGCTGGAAGTTGTGAATCCAAAATCAAAACCAGTACATGTGACCTGGCAATGGGACCTATTTTGAACTCGTAATCTCCCGGCATCTCCTGGGTGCCCAGCTCCACCTTTTATGGATTCCCTAGAGTTGCATTACCCCTTGCTATCTGGCCATACAACAGCGGAGAAAGGAGAAACGAACTCACATTGAGAGTATTTACTGAGTGTGAAACTAGGTGCTAAGGGCTTTTCTCACTTGATCTGATTTAATCCAAACCAAGACCCTATCTGAGTAGTTATTGCTCATTATCACGTTTTTTACGTGAAGAGGCTGAGGCTTTCAGAAGATAGGTAACTCTGAATGTAACCTTCTAATGTTAAGAAGTGGCAGAAAAAGAGACCCAAAGAAATCAGAGACAGTGAGATATTGAACATGATTTTAACTGTTATGCAAGGATTTTTTTCTTTTTCTGAGTTTATTGGAGTATGACATACATTAGCAGCAAAAAAAAAGATGATGATGAAATGAAAATAATCCAAAAAAAAAAAGAGAAAGAAAGCAATCCAAAAGTCCACCTTTTCAGAAAATAAGTTTTAGATATATTTTTCCAGAACTTTGCCCATCAAAATTCTTTGACATAAAAATGTATATGGGAATATATGTGCATATGTATGTATCCATATATAATAATTTAGCAAAAGTGGGTTTAAAAGCTATAATAAGTACAGCATTTTGTTAACTTTTGGTTCTTTTCAACTCAGTACATGGGGAATTTTAAAGTTTTGAGATTCTGCCTTTTAAATTTTAATAACAGAATTCTGGCTTGCAAGGGGCATGTGGGCCTCTGTGCTATGCACGCGATGGCTGGAGTTGGCTCTTCTGCCCCTGCTTCCTCAGAGGTTGTGCATATTTTATGAGTAAGAGCAAGGGAGAGTTGAGGAAAGGATGGCTGAAGCAGTACCTGCCAAATGTAAGGAGTCGATGAATGTTTGCTGTTTGCACTGAAGAATGCACACTGAATTGCATTTAAAATCTCTCTCTCTCTCTCTCTCTCTTTCTCTCTCTCTCTCTCTCTCTCTCTCTATATATATATATATATATATCCTTTTTCCTTTTAGCAATTTCTGATGGATAACTAATTCCTGGGGGTGACTCCACCGCTAAGAAACAATTATAACTGTACTAATCCTCCAGGGGCCCCACTTTTGGAAGTGAAATGATGAAGAAGTTTAATAGCTCTTGTGTGGAGAAGTGCCTCTTGGTGGTCTCTGTATTTTGCTTCCTCTCCATGTCTTGGTCAGCTAACAGACTAACAATAGGAGAAGAAAAGTCATAAATAGGTGTGTTCAGAATTTAAAACAATACAGATAAACGGTTAACATGGGGTGTTCTTTACCTCCATTGCATTCAAAGAAAGATCGATTATTATAAACACCTAACTGGGAAATCATTGTACATGTGCACTAAAATTTGTGTGCGTGTGGTGCTGAGGACTGAACCCAGGGATTTCCACCTGTGAGCTACATTTCCAACCTCCACACGAACTTTTATAAAAATTACTGACAGGTTGTCCTGAAAAAGGTAAAACTCTTCTATATTCTTCCCTAGTAATTCCAGTGACCAAGTCTCCAGTGATAATAAGCAGGCATTTCTTTATTTCTTAGATAGCCTTGACATTTTTGTTATTGATCTAGTAAAAAAAGAACTGTGTTGATTTTCATTTGTTTGATTACTTATGAGGCTGAACACTTTCCTATACTTTCACTGGCCATCTGTGCTTCTGAATTGTTTTATCAAATGTTTATTTTCTGTAAGATTGCTTCCTTTTGATTATTGGTTTATAACTTTTAAAAATTAAATTTATCAATCCTTAGTCATTTATTTTACAAATGTTTTCATCGTATTAATTTGGTTCACTGTCTTATACAGACACTTTTATTGCTGTGTTTGCCACTTCTTTTGTTGGTGGCTTCTCAGTCACACGCTTAACTTTGGAATATATTTTTCTTAAACATTCCCCCTCACTGTAGCATGAAAATAATAGTCTTCTTTAACTATCATGTCTGTGTTCATTTACATGCAGCTCTGGACTCTCTGGAATTTGATTTTGAATATGAGATGTGTTGAGGATCGCTAATCAATTGTCTTCTCAATACTGTGGATACACAGGAAAGACTATGGCAGTTGATGAATTCTATCTACTATAGAGGTTTATGGGAGAATGATAACATGGATTTATTACCAAATACATATTTAGCCCCTTTCTACAGTGCACTGGATGTTGGTATAAGCACTGGAAATACAAAACTGAAGAAGTGTTCTTTGATGGAGTGAATTGTAAAAAAGAAAAATCTAGGTTGTGCACCTCTATTACCAGCTACTCTAGAGGTTTAAGCAGGACCATCCCTTTATTTCAGGGATTTGAGGGCAACCTGGACAGCACGGCAATAACTTGCATCTTTAAAAATTCAAAAAGAAGATGGTGTCAGATAGAAAGAAGTCTCCTGCATCCCAGATGCTCAGAGAAAGCTTCTCTGAAGGCATGATATTTAAGCTGAGACTCAAATGATGATCAGAAACTAGGATGGAAGAATCGTGGTCCAAGAAATTCTGGAGCAAGAAAAGCAAATGCACATGTTCTCAGTTTTCCATGACTGAAGTCCTAATGAAGGTGGAAGTATTGTGAGGAGGAAAGAAATGGAAATGCTCAGAGAAGTAAGCAGTATCTGGATAGTGAGTGGCTGTTTGAACCTGGTAAAGAGTTGAGCTTTATTCTAAGTGATGGGAGACCTTGAAAGATTTTGAACGAGGGCATTCTGTGATATAATTTACAATTTAAATTTGTGTACCTGCCATCCCTGAAGCTGCCACTAGAGGGAAGCAGGAGGAGGTGGGGCAGTCATAATAAGACCTCAGCAACCCTGTGCAGACCACTGCCTGCTTCAAGAGGAGGAAATGTCTAGAAGAGGCACAGACTGTGTCCATAAGGATAGAGGATAGGAACCATGTCTAACTGAAAAAGGTGGATGTGATTGCATTTTTGTAGGTAAATTTCTGAGATTTGTTTCTAAATAAATTGTAGTGGAGCCATTGTGAAAGCACCGGAACCATTTGGAAAGAAAGATGTGTACTCAGGACTGACAAGTGAATGCTTTTTTGGTGGCCATGCAAACTTGACAGGGTGGCAGGGAGTCTGGAGGATTCTCTAGAGAATCGAACCTATAGCCCAACAATTTGGAGATGGGTGTATTTTATCAGTGCTTCCAAGGCAATGAGAGAGGCCCATCTCCTCCACCCCAGGAGACTCCAGCATGGACCAGATCACTAGAAAACCATCTGACAGACAGCTTTTTGCCCTGGGACATCTTTCTCCTATTGAAATAAGACCACAATTCAAATATTTGCCAACCACATATTTGGTGAACAGAGCACAAAGGGTCTGAGTGCAGAAAATTGGAAGGGTTTAGTGATATCATGCTCTGGTTTTCAAAGTTCAGATAGCTACCAGGTGAACATGGACTATGGTGACCCCTCTCCACTGGTGATGCTTACACAGAAACACTTGTGTTTGCCTTGGTGAGAGTCTTGCATGTAAGTGACACTCAGAGTGCTACAAGAATTAAAGGGCAGAAGCGAGTTCTTATTTAGACTCAGCAATTTACTATTTCTGTGCCTGTGGGCAAGTGATTTAACCTATCTGAGTCTCAAATTCCTCGTCTGTAATGGCAAGGGACAGTGTCTCTACCCTAAGAAGGTAATAGGATCAAGTGGGTTTATATTTGTAATGTTTGACAAGGAACCAGTGTATGATAAGCACTGCCAAATGGGACTTGTTGGCTGTGTGTTTAATGCACCTTTGTTGATTGACAGAATCTTTCGTTAAATAAAGTCAAGTAACTTGTTCGATTTTGTCTGTGCATCTCACTGTTTACTTCCAAATGGGCAGTCATGCTACAGAAGTTGGAGGGGCTGTGTCACTTCCCCTGGACCACATTAGGATCACATCGACCTGCACGGTCATTATTCCCTTCTCCTTGAGCTGCTACCTAACTTCAAAGTCAGAAGCCCCTGGTTACTCTCGCCACCACTTCTCCAAACCCCACAGTTTGGATCTCAAGAATGATGTCATTTCGCCATTACCTCAAGAAGAGTCCTATAAGAGCAAGAACGTACAGCTCATGGCACCTTTCAGTAAACACTTCAGGAAAAAATGGGCAGTCACATCATCTTTCACTAGATGACAACCTTAATTTTAAGACTAAGGAAATTCATGCATCAAAATTCTGATATAGCAAAATAATTGAGATTATGCTTTAGATTTTAATAAGCAGAAGCTGAAGCCCAGAAGCAGGTATGAAGATTTCAGTTATGAGGGAGAGATGTCTTGGATATTTTAGGCTCAGGACAATACTTTCCTTTTAAGGGATGCAGTGCAGGATCTGGGTCACTGACCATGTTGACTACTGAAGCTTGACAAATGGTGTAACTCTAAGACAGTGCTGTGGTTGTTCACACAGTGAATGCCAAAATTTTTAATTTCTCCTAGAATACACATTGCTATAATAAATATTCCAAAGGCAAATTTAACATCACTCAATGACTGAGAGACATGGTGACCTATCTGCTCCTTAAGGTAGAAAAGTAAATGATGATCACAAGTTTTATTTTTTAAGTAAAGCAATTTAAAAATGAGTATTTCATTGTTAAATATTACAAGGAATGGTCATGCCAAATGTCAAAGATAAGTGTGTATAGAGATTATATATGGCAAGAGGCATTTGTATTTAAAGCACTTTAGTCAATATTTCAGCCATTTCCTTGCATACCAAAATGTATTTTGCATTTTCAAGTAACAGCTTCAAAGTTAATCAATAGTGTATACTAGTATTGTGAGTTAATTATAATCAGACTTGAAAATACCTCAATTATGCTGCCCCTTCACCTCTCCTACAAATAGTTGTGGGATGCAAGAGGCAAATGAGAAGAGAAAATACTGTATTAGAGCAAATAGGACTGTTCCATTAGTCAGGCTTTACCATAGAATCAGGGGTGTGTGTGTGTGTGTGTGTGTGTGTGTGTGTGTGTGTGTAATAAAGAATTGGCTCATATAATTATGTATGTCAAAGAATCCAATCTCTAGAGCGGGCTGGCAGCCTTGAGACTGGGAGAGCTGGTGGTCTAATTCAGTAATCATCAGCTCAAATCTAAAGGTGATGCTTGGGAGCATTCTCTTCTATTTGGGAGAAGAACAGCCATTTTTTTCTATTCAGGCTTTCAACTAATTGAATGAATCCCATTTGCATCAAGGAGCATGTGTTAGTTAGCTTTTCACTACTGTAACAATAACTGAGACAATCGACTTAAAAAAAGAAAGGAAAAAAATGAGAAGGTTTGCTTTGGCTCATAGTTTTAGAAGTTTGAGACCATAGTTGGTTGACTTTATTGTATTTGGCCTCTGGTGAGGTGGGTACATCATAACAATGAGAATGAGGCATAGCAAAACTGTTCATCTTATGACTGGGAGACACTTTCCAGTTCCAGCATTTAACTCATGGGCCTTTGTGGTGTCTCCAAGATCCAAGACATAACAGAAGGCAACCTGTTTTTCTAATACCCTTTGATTCACACGTTAGTATTATCTGCAAATGCTCTCTCCAAAGCAGCAGAATAATGTCTGACCAAATATCTGGGCATCCTTTGTCAATGAAGTTAGTCCTTGCAACAGCCCATTTCCAGAGAATATCTTTGGGTGGGAACATCGTCAGCCCCAGCCTTCCCTAAAGAAACCACAGAATATTCAGTTCAGCAGTGGTGCTGAAATGAGTAATGTAGCTGGGCAAAGTGATGAATTCATCAAAGAAAGACATTTTCTTACCCACTGAACTTGCAGTTGTAGATAAAGAGAAAGAGAAAAGCAAATGTTCCTTTAGTGTGAGCTTGCATCCACTTACTCTAAGGGTGCAAACTATTTTGTATCTTGCAATGTGTTTCTTCAACCATAAGGGGAATACAAGAAGATAGTACCTGCTTTTGTTGTCTTGGTAGATAGCAAGAAAAATTTGAAATTATCATATCGTTAAGGACGTACTTTATTTTATTTTTTTATTTGTACATACTTGCAGTTCATGAAGTTTACAGTCACCTTGGGGAATGGTTACATGTACACATTACAGCAGGTTTCCTTTCTTTTTAATACCTTTCCCTCCCCTCACCAACCCCTCTCTCCTCCTCCAGTTCCCCTTGCCTCGTTTTTCTTTCCTGTGGATATTATTTGTTTTAGCTTCTGTTATGGCCCATAATGTTTACATCAACTAGGGCTATTAGGCTCCTATTCATATCTTGTCTTTATTCTTATTTCCCCTTACCTTTGTCCCCCTGGACCACTTCTCTATTTCAAGACATCCACAACCCTTGTACCTTTCTATTCATCCTTTATCATCTTCTCAGTTTGTACTTTGTCGCACTCACATGATAGGCCCCATATGGTATTTCAGCTTGTGTGTCTGGTTTACTTCACTCAACATTATATTTTCCAATACCTGTCTCAAATGTGCTATTCTTTATCGCTGAGTAGCATTCCATTATGTACAGATACCATATTTTCTTTATCTAATCATCTGTTGATGGGTATACAGGCTACTTCCAGGACACAGCTATTATCAATTTTGCTGCTATAAACAGTGGTATGCATGTATCACTGCAGCATGATGAATTAAACTCTTTGAGGAAGATACTCAGAACTCTCTGGGGCAAATAGTTAGGTAATATGGAACTTCTCATTTCAGTTCTTTGAGAAACCTCCACACCAATTTCCATAATGGCTGTAGTAGTTTGCATTCCCACCTTTTTCACAATAGCCACGCCAGATTTATCACTTAATTTCTTAATGATTGCCATTCTTTTGGGAGTAAGAAGGCATCTTAACCTTGTTTAGTTTGTATTTCTCTAATGGCCAGAGATATCGAACACTTTTTCATATATTTATTGACCATTTCTATTTCTTCCTCTGTGAAGTGTCTGTTCATTTTTTTAACCAATTTCTTGACTGCATCTTTGATTTTGTGTGTGTGGTTTTTTTTTAGTTCTCTGTATATTCTAGAAATTAATCTTTTGTCTGAGCAGTAGCTGCAAATTTTTTTCATTAAAAATATGGAACATTTCATGAACTTGAGTGTCATTCTTGTGCAGGGGCCATGATAACGTTCTCTGTATCATTCACACTTTAGTACATGTGCTGCTGAAGTGAGCATAGGAAGGTGTTCTAGATGTGTGTTCAGCAGTGAGTAACGAGAAAGAGTTTGGCATGGTAGATTGGTATTGTCAATGTTCTGTCCAACACCTGCAGGAGTCTCTTTCCTTTCTATGCACAGTAAGGTTTCACATAATTGTGCAATGCATTGTTGATGGTGGGAATAGCTTAACCAAAGGCATGGGAGAGGGGAAGCATGGAAGTTCCAGTTTAGGGATTCTTAGGGCAGGATTGCTCACATGGACCAGGAGAACAGGTCCGCTAAGTGTAGGAAGAGGATGTTACAATTCCCAATGGCATATGTGATTTTTTAAAAAAATATTAATAATAGTAATATTAGACACAGAAAAGTTGCAACAAATAGTATAGAAAGCTTCCAAATAGCTTTAACTGATGTTAGCACATCATACAAATCATGGTACAGTGATCTAAATAATGAAATGATCCCTAGTAACAATACTGTTAGTGGGGCTGCAGAGCTGGTTTGAATTTGGTCAGTTTTCCTAATGACGCCCTTTTTTCTGATTATGAACTCAAAGCAGGATCCCACATTGACTTTGTCATGGTGTTTCCTCCTTCTCTTCTCAGGTGTAATATTTTTTCAGTTTTTGTTTTTTATCTTTCGAGAGTGGTGACCAGTTATACTGCAGAATGCCTCTCAATTTAAACTTATCTGGTGTTATGGCTTAAGTTTGGATTTCCCCACAAAGCCTCATGTGGTCATAGGCGGGCTTTTTCAGAGGTGGCTGGATATACAGTTTGTGACTGATTCATGGTGTGATAGAATCAAGGGCGCTAGGATTAAGAGTGTGAGTGCCACCAGTCCTAAGTATCCTGGAGAAATTATAAGGGAGAGAGAGAGCCTGTGGTCACTCTTTGTTGCTATGCTACCTTCTTCCCACCCTGAACTATTCGTCCTCTCTGATACCTATCTGCATGGCCACCCTGCCTTGGAGCCAGCTGATGATAGACAAAAACCTCTACAAACTGTGAGCTGCAGAAACCTCCCTCCTTTAACTTTGGATTTCAGGTATTTCGTCTCAGCAGGGAGGAAAAAGTAACTAAGGCATCTGGTGTTTTCTAACGAATTGGATAAGGTCATGAAGTTTTCACAAAGAACATCACAAGAGCGATGTATCTTTCTCACCGTATCACTTCCATGGTAGTGAGGATAACATGTTTTGTTACTAGTGCTGTAAACCTTGATCACCTGGTTAAGGCAGTGTCTTCCCGGTCAAGCAAAACGTTACCATGCTCCCTTCAGCAACTGGAAAGTGATGGAGGAAAATGTTGAGACTGTGTACACAGACTGTTCTCATACTTTTGCCTGCTAAGCTTAGCATCCCTCAATGGTCCCATCTTGCAGTGTAATTACTATGCTACTTGCCTAATGGTGATTTTCTAATTTTATTGAAAAATATGAAAAATGTTCAGGTTTACTAATATTTCACTGAATTTACACTGGTGCCTTTACCTAATCTGTAAATAAGGATGGATATGTAGAATTTAACAATAATAAAGCTAGTAATCTGCCAAACTCAAATTTTACACTAATAAGGATGTTACTTTAAATACAATTTTATGTATTGTTCATTAATAACCATGAAGCTTTTCCTGAGGACATACTGCATGATTGTGTGCTTTTCCAAGGTAATGTTTCAGTCCTGACAGCTATGATAATCAAGTATTAAAATAAACTGAAATTAGAAGCTGATTTTTAAATTACCATATTCTTGTGCTAAACTATGATTTACAGCAATAGTGAGGCTTGATCAACCCATTGTTAACACTAAATATTTATGAATAATACCTTTAGAAAAATTGCTCCAAAATTATATCATTCATAAATAAATAAATTAAATAATGTTATTTATTTTATCTTTATCTCATCTTTTGAAACTCCTATTTGGAACTATTAATGTTCAAGTATGATATTTTAAAAACTGCATTTGTTGTAAGCATTTATTTAATCTGTTTTTCTAATAAAAGCATGAGATCAAAAGATTTTGGAATGCGTTTTCCTTAAACAGGTACAATTTTTAAAGTACTTCAAAAAGTTGCCAACTTTTCACTTTTTTCTATTGAGGAGACCTGTTTGCTGTCACTATTGTTATTGCATTTCTGTTTACTACAGCAAAGACTCTTTCAATGCTAAGTGGACAGGAAGAGCAGGACTTTAGATTGATACTGAATATAATTTGCTTCAATAGCTGTTGTCCTCCTACTTTACTACTAGCAGAACTTCCTACAGTAGAAAAAATATATACTGAAGTCCTACTTCCTAGAATCTCAGAATATGACTCTATTTGGAAATAGTGCCATTGCACATATAATAAGTTAAATTAAGATTAGATTTTATTGAACTAGGGTGGGCTCCTAATGTAGCACAACAGTACCTTATCAGAAGAAACCATGTGAAGACAGAGACATACGGGGAAGATGCTACATGATGACAGCAGAGTGAAAGTCTGGGAGGGCCATAAAGTGCAATAGAAGGAGGAACATATTTTTTTTTCTCAGAGACATTGGAGGGAAGTGATCCTGTAAAACTCTCGATTTTAAATTTCTGAGTCTCCAGAACGGTGAGAAAATGAATTTCTATTGGTTTTAAGACTATGATGCTTTAAGGAAGCAGCCCTGGTAAAGCAATTAATCTAATAATTTTGGATATTTGGGAATCCATGACAATGCTATCTTATAGGAATCTTCTGTGGATATTTTATATCTCATTGACCCTTGAAAGGTTTCTGAGCAAAGATGAGTCAGATCTGTAGAATTACCCTGGCAATGGAGTCTGGATTGTGTCATAAGGTGGACTGCCCAGAAGCAAATGGAATGACCAAGAGACAGCTGCAGAGACTTTCTCAAATAATATCAAAAGCTCAGCCTTGAATAATGTTTCTAGGAAGAAAAAGAAAGAAAAGAAAATCCACAGATTAGAGATCGTGCAGTAGGAGGTTTTATAGTGTTGCGTCCTGGTGCAGAATCGTTTAATGGACTTGTGAATTTAAGTTATTCATTGAGCATCTTTTATATTAAGAACAACACATTTTTAAACCTGTGCTACTGAAAAAATTTCCGGAGGTAAACAGAGCTGGAAAAGAAAGAAGAAGGGTTGGTTTCAAGATATGCTCATTAGGGAGACAGAACTACTTTTCTGTTTGTGCAAAGATCAGTGTTCATACTAAAAACACGCTTACCAGCTTGTGGCTCTAAGTTGGAAGGGCATAGGAGACACATTTTTAAAACTGTACTGAGAATTGCGAGGTGTTTATCAAATATGAAAGGCATTGGCCGCAGTATTGTAGGATCTCTTCCGTGGTGGCATGAAGACATGCAACCTGGACCTCTGAGTGCCAGGAGCACAGTGGGATGGCTGCCCCAGTTGCTTTATGTTGAAACCTACAGCTACTGCTTCAGGGTTGGGGCCCTCTTCTGAGGGGCTGCTTCAGCCAAACGCTGCTAAGAGATGCAAGACTTCACTAATGGACAATTTCCACAAGAGTACTCTCCACTGGATATCTACAGTTTTCTTAGAACCACACTTCAGGCTGAGACTTCCACTTAACGTGCTGTCCTTGTCTGTCCTTTGCAGGGGCTAGAATTGCACATTGATCCGAAAGATCTTCCAACTTGGCCTTGTTCCCTCAGGCACTTCCTATAACAAATCTCTTGTATTTGTAGTCCTATCTCCCTGGCTGTTTCCTATAGGACATGGACTAAGTTCCATCTAAAGAAATAAGAAATAGGTTTGAGGATTTGCAATAAATGCTCATTATGATATAGTTGAAAATAAAAAACTTGGAAATTTCCTCAAAATTTAACTGCAAGAAGATGGATGGGGATTTAACATGTGTTACGTTCATGTGCAAATGCCTCACAATGAATGTAACCATTATGCACTAAAATCATGCACTAATAAAAATTTAAAAACTTAAAAAATAGAATATAGTTAATTCAACCATGATGCCACCATAAACTAAAATATTATAGGGGCATTTAAAATTATGCTTTCAATGATTAATGGTATAAGAAACTATTCCTAAATAGGGTTATAATGTTAAGTAAAGTAGATATAAAACTTTAGATCTAATCTTATTACAATCATATTTTAAAATAATTCCTGTGCACACATAAAAATTCCTTAAAAATGCCAAAATGTCAGTAATTTTTTTTTACTGGACAGAATTGCTAGCTGTCAATCACCTCTTTACTCTCTTTTGACTTTCCTAATTCAAAAAAAAATCTATAATTTGTACAACTGTCACTGGAAAACTACACACTATGAAAAAAAGAGGTTACTCCAGTAGTTTCATGTAAATATAATAAAGAGAAAGTATGATCTGTGAGATTCTCTTGTTGTCTGCGGTTTAAATTGATTTCTTGCTTGATTCCTTGCTGTAATTCCTGTCTAGGGCTGCCATAACTCCCAGGCAGAACAGTTGGCGTTTCCAACTCCACAGAAGTTAGTCAATAAAAGAATATGACGATTTCACCATGAACTGGACCACAGAGTCGGGCTCACTGTTCAGAGAAGACTTCCTGTTACCCTGGGGTGGCACTCATCCCTGTGCTCCCACGGCCTCCCTTTGATTTCTGGCTTCTCAGCCTCTCACTGTGAGTCACACTACAGGCACACAGACTGTCTTGTGAGTTCCTTGAGGGCCTTTTACTGTGGCTAACAAGTGCACGACTATGTCCTGGAACATGAATGGAATCGCTATCACTAATAAGTTTTTATAAAAATATTTAACCAAAGGAATAAAAAATGGTAGATAATTTTAAATGATTGTCTTTTCACACAACTTTTGTTATTTCATACCAGAGACTAGGAAGATTATGTGGATTCTTCTGCCGCTTCCACTTTTTATGCTTTGATAATTCTTCAGAAATTTGGAATTTCTGATCGCATAATACTGATTTATTCTTCTACACCTGCACATTCCATTTACTCGATTTGAAGAATATCTGACCGCCCTCTTATCAGTCTGCTAAACTCACACATAATTCAATGTCCTGCTTAGCAGTTACCCACTTATTCGAGCGCTCCACCATCTTCTGAGACAATTGAATTACTTTTTACTGTATTTCTATTTATTTGTTTTCATTCCCTCCCTATATCCTACAATATTGGAATTATTTGTGTATCTCACCTATTAAATGCATCTCCGCATTACTCTCCATTATCCCTTATTCAGTCAAATTGACATAAAGTTAACCATCCTACAACTCACCCTGCAGAGCTTAGGATGGTCAGTCTCCATAACCACTTTGACTAATCCCTCATGATAAATGACCCCCACACACACTGGTTCTTTTCTCCATGTAGAATGCTAATACAGTTGGCAAACTGGAGACCCAAGCTAGAGACTCACATTGGCTCAGTTCCAATCTGAGACCAAAAGCCTGAAGATCAGAAAAGCTGAACTCTCATTTCTGGTCTAAGGACCTGCAGGCTTGAGATTCCAGAGGAACCGATGTTCCATTTGAGGCTAAAGGCACAAAAGGAAAGATCTTTTATTCGATTATAGGTAATAATTTTGGCTTTATTTGGGCTCTCTCAACTGACTGGATGAGGCTTGTTCGTGTTAGAGAGGATAGGTTTACTTTACACAGTCAGCCAACTCATATGTGAATCCAAACCGGAAAGAGCCTCACAGACACACCCAGAATGTATTTGACCAAATATCTGGGCACACTATGGAGCACTCAGACTGAAACATTAAACTAACCACAAGTCTACCCCTTGTCGATTTGACATTATACACATCTGCTGTAAGCATGCTTAATTTCCAAATAAATGCAATAACAAGGCCAGGATTATGCCAAGGATCATGCAACTATCCTGTGTATAATCAGAAATGTACTCAATCTCTCCCCGGAAAGCAGAGTCCTTGAGTAATGTCTGCTATCTTCCTTGATAGCTCATAAATGTTGTGATGTAAAGTTAACAATATTTTAAAGTGTTATATAAAGTCAGTGGAGATTGTATTACATGATGAGAGGGGAAAAACAGATACTCCTTTAATACACATAATCATATATAAATATAATCATCACAACATAAGGAGTTACTCATAGCACAGTCTTCAATTTTATAACTAGTCACTTGGTTACACCTGGTATTTATAACTACCTTTCCCCACCACCCATTCTATATTCCCCTTATCTTCAGCAAGCATCAGCTAGTTGTGGGTGTTTACATGGTAAAGGGACCCAAACTTTAACTGCTGAAGTGTCTGATCTATTAGTAGTTATATCTGGATTAATTGCCATAATTTTTATTGACTATCACGATAGGGGGTGTAGTGTTATGGGACATCCTCCAAGCCATCCCGCACTCTAGGCATACTCTTCCTTAATCCCACCGTGGAGCAAGCAGCTCCATTTCCCCCTGTAGTCAGGATCAGTCGCTCTAGTCAGTACAGCAACCACCTTCTTCGTCTGTTGTTTCAAGACATCAAGGAGCTCAAAGTGGCCAAGTGGTGGTCTTTAGTTCTTGTTCAATGGAATCATTATTATGTCTCCCAGTGGAAGTGTCCTCCAACAGAATATAAATTCAAGAACAGGAAGCAAACATTTTGTTAGTATGTCACTATGGATGATGTGAGTGGTGACATTCTCATTTATCTTAATTCCTGGACCTGTGCATCCTGAACTTGGGAGGTACAGTGACATATACTGAACAGTGACTCAGAGCATATGTAGCTTTCTTAAGAATCTTGCCCCAGCTCTATAAGATACTGCCACTTAGCTGGTGCCGAACTCAAATCTTCAAAGACCATTCTAGCATTCCATCAAGCCAGCTGCTTCAGCACAGTAGGAAATGGGTAGACTCTACGAACATGGGAGGATTTACACACTTTTCCTTTTTGCTGTGAATGGAGTCCCATGAGCAGGAGAAACAAGGTATGAAATACGATGAGCAAGACATTTTCTAAGTCTATGGATTTTAGTTTTTAGGAGCAGAATTTCATGCAGGGAAGGCAAATCTTTATGCAAAGAAAGTGCCTATACTGGTGATGGTGAACTTGTTAGAGATGAGTGCCCAAACTAGAATACAAAATCCACTTACTTCACAAAATGCCAAAACTACAGTTAAACTTGAATACTGAGGTTCTAGTTTAGAAATAAAACCTCATAAATATATTTTGTCTTAAAATAAAAATAAATAACACACATGCTATAGGATGGCCACTGCTGATCTACACCAACAAGAAAACAAAACAAATCTCCAGAACAAACAAAAGAAAGCAAAGCAAAAACGTAGCTTCTTTCATGATAGAAATGGTCCAAGTAATTAACTAGTCACATGGCTGGCCGATCACCCTAGGGAATGGTGCCACACCAAAGAAGCACCAGCTAAACACCAACATCAAATTGTTGATTTCTTCTGGTGATAGACTGGGCACTGAGCAGTTACTGTCACTGAGTTGGCCTTGAGGGTGGAAGAAATTGTTGCTGAGCCCAGACATAACTTCCATCCGGCCACCATTGCCACTTTATGATCCCATTTTGGACAAAGACAGAGTTGATTGGAGAAGGATGACTGATATCCAGAGAATGAGTCATCATGTCTCCATGACTATTAATATCCTCCTCCGCTGAGATCATCCTTTGGTGGACGTTCACATGGGATACACACACCCAGTATGTTTTTTGTGCACTCACAGAGGCCTGGCTACAAGATTCCTTATCACCAGTTAGCCAGTCTTGTTCCTTTCAAACTCCTGACCATTCCAGCAAAACCATTGGCCTGGGCCAATAAATTGGTATATAACTTTGTATCTATCCATTTTTCCTGCCAAACTGGGTGAAAAACACATGCAGTGCTTGAAGTTTTGCCCACTGGAAGAATTCCCCACCACCACTGTCCTTCAGGGATGTACCAGAGAGGGTTTGTAGTGATGTAGCTAGCCAGATTTAGTGATACTACATGGTGGGCAAAACCATCAGCAAGCCAACCCTGGATGCTTTCCTTCTCTACCAACTGATGGTAGAGAATTTCTATGAAACCATAGGCACAGGCTGGAAGAGAGGGGACAGTGTAGCAGCAGAGGGGACAATCATGAACATTTGAACTACTTCTTCATGTAACTTCTTATTCTTTTCAGTTAACATATAATACTTGTACACACTCATGGTGGACAGTGTAGTATTTTAATATATGTATACAATGTATAATGATCAAACTGAATAATTTGCATTTCTATCTCTTTAACATTTCTTTAGAGACAGAGCTTTTGTCTCCTAGTTCTTCATAAATACATAGTTATCGTAAACTATAGTTACCCTACTGTGCTGTAGAATGTAAGAACTTATTACTCCTATTTCTGAATCCATTATCCAACCTCCTTAATTTCCCTCTCTAGATTATACTACCTAGACTGTAGAAGTCATTTCTCTGCTCTGTTCCACTTTAAGATTGCTTCTTTAGCTTCCAAATATGAGAGAGAGCGAGAGAGCGAGCGAGCGAGAGAGAGAGAGAGAGAGAGAGAGAGGAGAGAGCGAGAGCGAGCATATAGTATTTCTCTTTTTCTGCCTCACTTATTTTACTTAATGTAATGCCCTCTATTCCCATTCATTGTTTCCCATGTAGCTTACGTGTAAATTCAGGGTCTCCTCAGGCCCAATCATGTACATACCACTTTTGCTGATGATAGAGTGTTGCTTTGTGTATCTCCAGTTATGGCTTAGTACATGCTATGCCACTCAGTCATGATGGGCAGCTCAGGTTGCATGGTAACTTAGTGGCCCAGAGCTCAATCTATACTGATGTCCATGGGAAGGCCAATAACTGTTTCTCAAAGGACAGTAGTAATCAACAGATGCTGGCAGAGTTTGCTGCAAAACCCAGCTTGTGCTGCTGTGATTCACATATAGGGGCCAGCCTAAATTTTGAACCTGCAACCCTATCTGCCACTGCCACTTCAGCAATCACTAGATATGCTGAATCATGGGAGCCAAGTGAAGAAACCTCTTCCATAGCACACTGGACCTGTTTCAGGGCCTTCTTGTCTTAAAAATTAACATTTTGAGGGGTAACTCACATCATATTAAGGTCACACAGTTTGGGTAACATACCAAAATAAGAATGTGTTGCCTTCAAAACTCAGAGGCTCAGCATGCATTGGGTGTTTCTTTTGATAGCACTACATCTACATGCTTCATTTCTCTAAACCCCTGAAATTTCATGGAGGTTGAAAGGGACAATTTTATAATTTGAGGAGTAGATTTATTTCACATCTTCTGACATACTAATACTTCACCATTAAGCCTAGTGTAGTTGCTATTTCTTATTCTCGAGGTCCAATTTTATTGGTATATAACCAATATCATGTATCATGTATCATGTATAATGATACACTATTATACCTTGTCTGTAGATCAGTTTTGATTGTACTATTTTTATGCTAATTTGTGTCTGTGTGTTAATATGTTTTTGTGCTTTTATTTTTCTACAAAAAAAAACACTATTATATATTCTAGAAGAGAAAGGCAATCATGAGACCTGTAAACTAAATTGTGACATAGAGCTGGAACATTCAGTTATCTTTATATCAAGACAGTGAAAGTGTATTGCTAGCCTTGACAACAGAAAGAAAGCCACTTCTGATAGCTTTCATTAATAGTTATTAGGAAAACTTTGCATTTACCAGATCAATAGATGTATACTAAGTGCAGGGAATGTGTTAATTTGCTCAGTGAAACCACATCTGCTACAGTGGCTTCTGCAGGAGTTTATGATAATCCACTGTCATGCTCCAAGATTTACCTGTCATGTGTACAGACCAAACAAGCGAGTTCAGTGAGGATGTGGTGAGAGTCAGTACTTCTGAATTTTTTGAGCCCTGGATGGCAGCACTAATCTCTGCCATCCTCCAAGTATGTGCCACTACTTTTGGTTTACCATTACCGTAGGTAGAGGAAGGTCTACAAGTCAGGAAACCAATGTACTAGTTGCTAAGTTTGTCTGTTTCACTAATATATTTTGGAACTGGGGAATAATCACTAGGTAACCATTAGACACACTATGAGGTGAATCTGAACTAAAACAATTGATCATCTGATTTCCATAAGTCCTTAACCTAGTTGATGGACTACAAGACAGACTGGGTCTCCTGGAATCATTGTAGGATTAGAACCAGGGTCTGACATCACTGAAAGGACTGATTATTTCCTTTTGTGCAATACAATGCTACACTGGTAAAGGACATTGGTCTTTTTGGAGAAGACAGGAAAAGACCAGTGTTACACATTTTTGATAATGTACTGGGGTTGTTACTTTCTCAAGATGACCCGGTCTCCCTTTGAACTAATTGAGAAGCCATTATTCTGTTTTTATGATTCAGGTTAGCTCTTTGATCAGTTAATCTAGAAATTTTCTATTAAATACATCAAATAATTATTCAGTAGGCTTGCTGTATATTTCACTTCTAAAAGCATGATTCAGTGGCAACATCAAGAGTCTGAGTAATTCAGACTATTCCTATGGTTACTTTGACTGCTGTCCATTACAGTAATTATGTCCAGTTGGCCTTTGGTGCTTGAGTGCTGCCACTTAGCCCCTGCCACCCCAGGATCCAATAACTCCTGATTCAGTGACTTCTACCCCACTTCAAGATATACCTTACAGCGAGAAGCAGTCACAGAATCCTTCAAGGATGTTAGGCCTCCTTTTATTTATTTAGTTCTCATTTGCAATGAAAAGTATATATTTGGCCTCTTCCTAGGTGCACAGGTAGATGTGAAATGACAAATCCACTCCAACATTCCCTGTCCCTAAATATTTGGATCTCTTCCTTTACATCAAATCAAGGTAGTCCTGGCATTTCTAACTCCCTCACTGTGGGCCACTTTTTGGTTCATGTTTCAAGCAATGAGCCAACCAATCAACCAATCATCCAATCAGCCAGGTCCCTTTCTAATTCTCCCAGCTGTGGCATTAAACGCAGACTCTCACTTGGTGAGTCTGTATCAGTGAGTCTGACCTGACCCAAGTTTATCTTCCTTTCTACATTATATCATAGTCTTTATATCCATTCTACATATCTTTTCAAAATTTCTCTCTAAGTTAGAAAATTCAATTAGTTCTTCAGGAGTATAAGACACCTCTCATGGATCACACTTTGTAGCACACCTTCAGTGGCCCATGGGCCCTTAGTCCAGTGGTAATTCTCCAAGAAAAGAGGAGTGAGTCCTGACAGTACTTCTCATTGCCTTAGGAGAGGTCGTTACAGCTCCTCTGACAATACATGGTTAATTACATTAACTATCACCATCCCTAACACTTGCCCAGAACCTGTTGCATAGTGACGCCCACAAAGGTATGTTCAGCTGAACAGAGCATATAGGCCATTATATATGTAATATATTGATTCATTTTGAAATTAGGTTGTATCTGAAAACATACCTCATAGCAGGCTACATGTTTCAGAATGTTTGCCACATATCAATAAATACATCTCCATCTAGTTTGACATGTGCTAAGATTGAGATACTGTGTGGGTGTTAGTTTCCATACATAGGGTTGAGCATCTCTTTTCAGTGAGTGATCAAAGAAAAAGTTGAGTTCTAGCCTGAGAGTCAAGGAAAATTTTCTCAAGAAATAACATTTATGACCAATGCTAGATGACAAATCCCAGTTATTTGTTGTCATATTATTTACAATTGTGGAAAATTAGAACATAGCCAAGGATTTGTCACCTATGTACTATATATCCGTCTAGCGGACACTCTTCTGATGTCTCCTGGAGAGACGGTGCTAGGCAAAGGGGTGGAGGGCCCTCTCACATAGTCATAGATGAGCTCCTGGGTCCTTCTGCATATTTGCATTGAAGAACATCCAGTGTATTTCACATTTTCCTTAAAGTATTGTGTCAGTTTCTCTTAGGAGTATGTATCATGCTTGCCAAGCTAAAAACTGAACTAAAAATTAAAAGCTATTGGGACTATATCCACAAAACTCATACATAGGGTAATTTGGCAACATATAACAAAAGCTTAAAAATTACCCTTTACCTGGAAATGATTTTCCTTTTAGCATTTTTGTTATGGACACATGTACATGTACAAAAAGCTTTAAGAATATTCATTCAAGGATTACTGGATTTGAGACGAAGCAGAAACACTGTAAATACCAACTGAAGGGAATAGATCAGTAAGGTCCATTTGCAGCAAGAAATCATCCACCTATCTTAAAAATGATGTGTAGAAAACTATGTAATAGCAATTCACTTGGGAAACAAAGCAGACACAAGCTAGCCGTGGACTGATAAAAGCAATGGGGAAATGATAAGCCCCCGGCGCACCATCACGACAGTAAGTGCAGCTTTCGGGAACGTAGTAGTTTCTTCGTTACCTCAGCTATGAAATTCTTCAAAGGCAACGGCAAATGGCAGGTGGAAACCTGGCTGGGTCTGGAAAATGTACCATTATGTACAGTTATTTTCCAAAATAAATTGTTCAATCTTGGATTAGGGAAGGGCTTTTATGAAAGAAAAGCATACACATGCTTCAGATGTCAGTCCCAATAATGAAGAGACTCAAAAGTCAATTCAGAGCAGGCCGGGGCCAGGGAAGGTGGGGGTTCCTTTGTCCAGCAAGGGCCTGAGCTGTACAGGGGGGTTTGTCCTTGGGAGTTGTGGGAGACTGCGGCACACTATCATTGTCTCAGCCTGCAGGTGTCTGTGGGTTCTTGATGTCAGCACTCAATCTGAAAGTTGCCCTGTGGAAGTCCAGAGGGATTCGGGAAGAGGCAGGTAGCACAGCCAGGTCAGACTGACAGGGTGGGACCGGCTAACAATAAGGTTGAGGAAAACAGCCTAGGATGAAGATAGTGAGATATCGTGTGTGATCATTTTTAGTATGTTAGAACAAAATTTGCAACACTCAGAGATAACACAAACTGCCACTGAAATATTCACCACCCACTTCATTCAGTACAAGCACACTTTAGTGGTGCTTCACGGTGTGTGTGTGTGTGTGTGTGTGTGAAAGGGAGAGACAGAGGAGAGAAAGAGAAAGATTGATTTGATTTGGGGAGAGGGCATCGCAACAAGATTGATAAAATACAGAGAAGCCGCTCTCGTGGATTTTACCTACACCATGAGGAGGTCTGGATTTTGTGCATGACAGCTCTTCATGCACAGAGGAAAACATATCCAACTCAGCAGGGGTGTCGTGAGGCTCCCAAGATATAATTTCATGTAAAGCACCAGACTTTACATTTGCATGGCAATTAGTATGCAATCAGTAAACGGGGCTTATTGTTATCATTATTACCGTTATTAGTACAGGCAAAGACTACATACAGGCAGGTCTGCTCGTGCTCCTTCAAACACTGTTTCTCTGGGCAAAGTCAGCCTCTATCAGCAGCCCTGCATGCTGGATCCGTTTCCCTTCTCTCTTCGTTGTCTAAGGCAGCTGTAACAAAGTACTACGCAGTGAGTGGCTTGTTTCATCCGGGATTCACTCCCTCGAGTTCTCCAGGCTCCCAGTGCAGGCTGGACCACCCTCCCTCAGAAGGCTCTCGTGAAGACCCTTTCCTCTCCTCTTCCTGGCTACTGGGGGTTTCTGGTAGCCCTTGGCATTTCTTGGCTGGGAGCAGCATCACTTCAGTTTCTGGTTTCTGCTTCCCTCTTCCCTGTCTCTGTGTCTCTCCTTGTATGGGCATGTAGGGCCCACCTTTGTCCAGTGTGACCTCATTTTTTACTTGACTACATCCACAAAGATCCTATTTACAAATAAAGTCACACGCAGAGGTACCTAGTGTAAGGACTTGAGCATACTTTGTGGGGAGTTTCCCCAATTCAATGTACTGTATCCATCCTCTGACAGCAGAACCCTGCAATTTCATCTCATCCCTGGACTTACAAGGGCCAACTCTGGTCTAAAATGGAAATGTGGGATGTGACCCAGGACTGGTTGTTCCTTTGGCTCCAGAGAGTGGCTCAGGTGTGGGCATTTATGCCTATGCCAGGCAGCAAGAACCTAAGCTGAGATTTTTGTTGGAACTTCTGCAAGAGAAACCTTTTTCTGCTGGGCTAACCTGAAGATTGTGATCCCAACCCTCCCCATAGTTACCACATGGACACAGTCTGCCAGCAAGTGAGAAAGGCCTGGAGGGCAGCTTTTATAAACTACGTCCAATTATAAAGTGTGTCCAAGACATAATTTGGGCACCTGGATCACACTGTACCTGAATCCAGATGGTTCTGACTTTTCCACTTACATAAGCCAATTAAGTTCGTTTCATTGTTTTGTTTGTTTGAGGCATTTGGAGGAAGATTCTTTAACGTTGCAGCAAGAGTCTTGAATGTTATTGTGTCTTTATTTTTTCTTTTGCATTTTCTGTCTTCATAAAAATGCATTTCCTTTCTATGGAGCCGTCTACTAGAAAAGATCTGCTGTTGAGCATCTCCAGAAGTGTGGGGACAGAACAAGGCTGTGGAACACCTTGTCCAGCTGTGAGTATCAATAGTGAGGAACCAGATGCACAGTTCAACCCTCTTCCACCACTTATTACCTGTGTGGCCTAGGGCAGGTTCTTCCGCCCTCTGCCTACGTCTTCCTCTAGAAAAAGAAAACAGTAATGGTTTTGTTTTTTCTTATGGGATTACAGAAAAAAATTGAGTTAATAATATTTTAAGTTTCAAGGTTTTTTTTATTGCAAAGAAAAGAAAAACAATAAAAACAGTGGTATAAAAATTCAAAACAAGATTGTAGGACAGTAACAGTGCTTGGTACCAATTGCATATTGCTATCTTCAAAGCAGTTCCTCCTATTACAAGATATAGGAGTGAAGAACTGAGTTAATCATTATAAGGTGCTTCAAATACCACCTGATGTTCGTAACAACTCTCTGTTACTATAGAGCAGGAAATATCTTATGATTTCCCATATGAAATAAGCACTATTGCACTCAAGAAGCTAGAGCTAGTGGTAATGATGTGGCTTTTGCCAGTTCATACTACGAGGGAGGGACACAACTGGATCAAAAACACGTGGT
Organism: Dinomys branickii; assembly: GCA_004027595.1. Lineage (NCBI taxonomy): Eukaryota > Metazoa > Chordata > Mammalia > Rodentia > Dinomyidae > Dinomys > Dinomys branickii. The sequence continues at coordinate 34,454 of PVLD010010458.1, read as the reverse complement.
CTCTCAGCGGTCAGAAGTAGACTACGGAAGTCTCCTTGATAGGTCTGAGGGCTTTTTGGATATCAAACAATTTTCAGTGACAGAGGGACTTCTAGGGAAATGGCTGCTGCAAAGGGAATCTCTCACGTTACCAAATTTGCATACTTCTGTTGGTCCGGTAAGGAAGGTAACCAATTGTTATGGTTTAGGTCTAGGATGCCCCCTAGGAGTCCCATATTCAGAGGCGGGGTTAGGGGACAGGGAGGGGATCATGAGCATGCTATACTTCTCAGTGGATTAATACTGTCCTGTTAGTAGGTGGGGACTGATCAGAGGGATGGGTCACCAGGGGATGGAGGGTGGAGGGTATATTCCTGCGCCTTCCCTTCCTTTTCTTCTTTGCCTCTGACTCCCTTGAAATGAGCCACTTTTCTCCACAAGGCCCTTGTGCCGTGCTATTTCTGCCTCGGAGCTTACCATGAACAGTGAGCTGGAATAAACCTCTCCTTTAAATTGTGGGCGCCTGGCATTTTGTCTCAGTGGCAAGAAAGTAGTTAATACACTAATACAATACCTGATTTGTAATAAGTGCTGAATCCATGCATTCTGCACGAATACATGAATAATAGGACCTACACATTCTGTTACATGGGTAGCCTGCTCTGGCATTGTGGGATGTAGTTTTCTAGTCCTCCTCCTGAGATTCACCCTGCCAAATTCCCATCCACTGATTTTATAAGACTGGAGCTCCCACATGCACCCGGCCTCATGTGAAGTTCTGAGTGTACTTTGGTGTGGGAAGCCAGCACAGGGCGGCACTTGTGGAATTTACAGCCCCATAGTGGACACAAGCAATGCACACATAAGTTGTAAACACAGACATGATTACAAAGAGCAATCAGAGTAGAGATCAAAGGGAGACTCCCATGGTGGAAGGTAATGGATCAAGGACAGGCTGCTTAGATAACGCGGTTGTGCACAGCCTCTCCTGGGAGGTCAGATCTTGGGATGTGTGCAATCTAGGCTGCAGAGGAGTTAGTCAGATGGAGGGTTCTAGAGTCCAGAGGAGTTTGCTGTGTCCCAGGGAAGACGAGACAGAAGCGGTGCAGGACTAGTGGAGACCATGGAAAAGAGAGGCTGAAAAGACCCTGAGTGGGAAAAAGTTCTGCATTTTCTTTGGTTTTGTTTCTGGGGCTGTGTTCCCAGCCCCTGCCACGGTGCTGAGTTCATATATGCGCTCAGTTTAATGTGTGTAGTGAAGGAAGTATATTTTTCATGTCTGTAGGTCCTTGGACGTCTTTGTTATCTTTCTCCTCCTAGCAAGACTAAGCTGCAGCTTGGATATACCTATCCTTCAAGTGTTTGTTGAATGAAACAGTGGGAGGAAAATGTAGGGCACAAAATAGGAAAGGAAAAGCGGTGAGGGGAACTTGAGTGGAGGCAAGAAAATGAGCTTTTGGAAGCAAAGAGAGCCCAGGAGAAGGAGCTGGAAAGGTGCAGTCGGATAGAAGGAGAAGGACCCACATTCCTAGAGAGACCCACGAAGCGAGTGGGAGTTAGGGTCTTGGCTGGTGGTGCCCACAGCGTAGTATGTTCTGTGGTGACAATGTGACAGGCTCTATTGTCAGGCTGAGCTGCAGGACCCCAGGTAGCCAGGGGTGAGGCCAGTGGCTATAGGCCTTGTGGTTTCAAAAGAAGATGAAAGTCAGAATGGCTGGTGAAATACTTTACTTTCTAAACTATAGAAAAGCATCTCTTCAAAGGAAAAATAAACATAGCTAGATAAGGTCCTGGAATAAAAGAAGTCTGCCTTCCAGGATACCCTCAGTGTCTGCAGGAGGACTTTGGAACTTCTTCAATATGCAACATGCAAAGAATATTTAAATGAAAGTGGCTCCATCTTTGGAGGGAATAGAACTCAGGGTGTATTAGGCTTGTTCATGCTTTGTGCTACACAAACATTATCTGGTTTTGGAATTTTAAAATAAGCATTCTGGGAGCCTGATGCAGGAAGATGGCAAGTTTGAGCCCAGCCTGTGCAACTTAACAATTTAGTCGGACCCTGTCTCAAAATAAAATATAAAAGAGGGGCTGAGGATATAGGTCTTTATGAAAGTACCAGGTTGAATCTCCAGTACCACAAAACAAAATGAAAATGAGTACTTTGTTTCCTTCACTTCTCAGGCTCAGCCCTGGGCCAGAAGGTGACAGGTTGTAGTTGCTCCCTCAAGAAGCGGGGAGGAAGACAGGTGACACAAGCAACCAGGGGCCCAGATGGTGTGAGCGCCTGAGCACCTACCAGTGCAGCTTCAGGAGTTGGCAGATTTGGGGCAGTAAGAAAAGTAACAATGCTTGGGAGAGGTATCAGAGCGGGCCGGGGGCCAGGGGACACGTGGATAATAAAATCTAGGGAGCCTCTTTATTTGTTTCCTCTCTTGCCATTTAATTAGGTCCAAGTCCCTTAAACAACCTGCTGACCATTGAGTACAAGAGAAGAGATCCTGTTGGTGCAAGGACAGACCTATGATCCATGTAGTACAGTGAGACCTGTGAAGTCAGGCAGGATTAGGTTCTGCAGGTTCTCACCCACATATTGAACGGTCCTAAATGCCAGCTTCCTTTTTAAATGGAGGACCTCATTCACTGCATGACCTGGAGAACTTTCTTAGCCTCTTAGAACCTTAGTTTCCGTATCTGTAAAATTGGAAAAGTAATCAAATTAGACCCACTGATGAATAATGAGATTATCAGGAGGAGGACTAGAAAACTACAACCCACAATGCCATCTAATTATGAAATTAGAATATTTGTGCTAAGCACTCAGCACAGGGCCAGCCACGTTATGAGTACTTCACAAATGACAAAGTAACAATTGTTACTTTGACGTAGTACAAGTTCTCAAATAAGATAATATAGAAGGGACACTGTTGATCCAAAGAGGAAAGGACGTTCTAGCTTTTCCTTTTATCTCCATTATAGCTTGCACTATAATTTGAAATGTTGTTTCCCAAAGTTGACTTGCTCATCTATAAAGTCTATCCCTTACCTCAACAGATGGCAGGGGGCAGGAAGGCAAGCAGCCTGTCTGCATGTTTCAATGCTTTTTAGCAGTGAAACAGTTAGCAGAAACCAAATAATCATAACATTATTTAAACATTGAGAGGAGGGGGTTCTAATGCATGCAGATATGCTATCTCACCATTTGCTACCAATTCTATTGCCCGGTTCGTAGTGCTCTCCTTTAACAGAGGAAGCACAGTCATTTGCTACAGTTTGAGGGGTAGGTAAGTGGTGATATCAGGGTTGAAATGTTCTCTGACCATTGCTATAGCCAGAATCCTCATCCACTGTGAAGGAAACCTTAGTTAAAAAAAATAAATTGATGAATTAATAAAGGTTCATGCTGGGAAGAGACAATTTCATTGGATAGAAAGATAAGTAGGACTTTGCAGGTAAACACTGGACAGATGTTGTCCTGCATGAATAAAAGACGGTAACTACAGAAGGAGTAAGTATGGGAAATAAACAAGTGAATGAGTGAACAAACCAATCAGTGTGTGTGTGAGCATGTGAGTGTGGGTGAGAGGAGAGAGGGAGAGAGATGGAGACAGACAGACAGACAGACAGACAGACAGACAGACAGAGGTCTTCTCCAGCCTGTATACTGTGAACATGCGGAACTTGGATACTCCTCTGCTAAGAGGAGACACTAAAGGGCAAAGCATGGAGTATGATCAGTTTAATTTTTCTACAGTCAACATGCTGCTTAAAGTAAGGAAGGGTTGCTGGTGGGTCAGACGACAGCTGTGAATCTGTGAGGAGAGACCAACTTCGACAATCCTGCAGCATGAGGGACAGGAAATCATGGACGTGGGTGAGACACTATAGCTCTGACTTTGGAGCTGATAGGTACTCACAGCAAGCAGCAGCTCCAGGGATACCTCGGAATGGTCTGTAAGAAAGAACAAAAGTGAAACTTGGCTGAGTCAGACTGGAGTCCAGCTCCCAAAGGGCAGTTGAGCCTTTGGCATTTGATGCGGGTTAGGTCCCACATGCCTTCCCGGGAGTGACTTTCTTATACTGAAAAGGCCACATAAACCCAAATGCAGGCAGGCACTAAACTCTTGGACCGTCTTTCTCTGGGAATTTAAACACAAGGAACTGTTAAGTTTTGCAGTGGCTGCCATACCAAAGCATAAATCATGCCAAACTTGTTTGAAATCTCATCTTTAGAAGGTTGTGTGTTTTGACAAACCTTGCCTCCAATTTGGTCTAGCTTTTGGATTTGTAATGAAACCTGAAACCCAGCACGCTGGCCTGCCTTGGGGTCTACAGGCACAAGGTCCTAGCAGCCTTAGTGTAATACCTCCCTAATCTCATCCTGGCAAGCAGAATGAGCTGCACTGCTGGAAGTTTGGGGTGGACTGCAAATGTTTCTTGCAATTATGGAAAAAAGACTGATCAAGACAGCAGTTTGGGAGTATTTTTGTTCCTGAGTATTTTTCAGAGTGTAAATTGCAAAATTAGCAGTAGTACTGTATCCCCTGTTGGTTAGTGACTTGGCGACACCCCAAGCCATGATTGGGGCAGAAAGTTAATTAATCTGCTTATTAAAAAAGAAGAAATGTCTCATTTGCATGCATTTGCATTCAGGTCTTGCATTCATCATGATTTTTGGTGGTCCTTGGCTTTCTTTCCTTAATACCACTGACCTAGCTAGGTGTCAGCTGAGCCCATTTGAATTTTCTGTGACTTGGCTTTGTCTAAGTGTCATATGTCTGGTATCACTGGTTCCAGCAGAATTTGATTTTCTTATAGATCTCTTAATTCCACATGGAGATTTTGTTCCCCTTCTACTGGCTGTTTGGATTTCTCTTCCAGTTATCATACACCACAGTTAGGAAAAGATTTATAGACTTGGCTAATCTTGAAAAATAAAGACCCTGCCTCCATCAGAGTTGGGCATGTTATTTGGAGATGACCTATTCAATTATGTGAAATTTCTTACTCAATCGAATTTTTTTCCATGGTCATTTTTATGGGAGTTTTCGTTGTTTTTCCCATCTTATTGGGAGGTCTGCTTTTGGATTTTCTTTCTTTCTTTCTTTCTTTTTTTTTTTTTTTGGCTTCCTGGGAGCAAAAAGACCATTGCCTCATGGAGGTATTTTAGATATTCCACATTCAGAATGATTGTTTTTACCTGAAAGTACTCAGGTAACAGGAGTCCAGGCCCTCTTAAATAGCCTTGAAAGGACTTGCAGGAAGGCTGAGAGGAAGGAGGGGCCTGGGCAGAGGGTAATCTGGAAGCCTGGGGGTGGGATCAAAGCGAGCACAAGCTCTTAGAAGGACAGCAAGTCCAGGGGAACTCTGGGGAGGTGGGAGCACAGAGAGATCTGAGCCTGTGAGTGCACCACCAGCTCACATCCAGGGGACTCCAGTTTCCCCAGGAGTCATGGTCACATTTCTGATATACTACCACAGAGGGGTTGTCAGGGGTGAGTGGCTCAGCCAGCGGTTAAACCACCTCCACGCTAACAAGCTCAGGCAGTCAGCTTGGGAAGGGTCCTGGCTGGAGGGAAAAAAAAATTAAAACCCAACCTTAGACCCTTAGACCTCTTGTCAGACTCTGAAGAGAATTATATTTTTGAACTAGTCTACAGTGTGGACAGGAAATGACCTCTCCACAAACTGCTTCTTTAAAAAAAAGCAGTGCTGCCTCCAGCAAACCAGCCTCTCTCCTCTCTCTCTCTCCCCTCGCTCCCTCTTTCTCTCCCTACCAGCCTCCCTTCCCTCCCTCTCAGAGCTCCGGCGCTCTCCCTCTCCCTCCTCGCCCGTGCTCCCTCCCTCCATGGCTCCCTCCCTCCCGCCTCCCTCCTCCCGCTCCTCTCTGCTTTAGAGGGCTCCCACAGCACTTCCCAGCCTGTGTGCTCAGCCTGCCTGCCTGCTGCCTCCGTGTGTGAGAGAGTGTATGTGTGTGAGTGTGTGTGCGTGCGTCTACTTTGTACTGTGAAGAACACAGCCCATGTGCTCTGCATGGACGTTACTGCTACTCTATTTAGCTTGATTTTCGACAAGCAGGCAAGATGTCCAGCACACCACATGACCCCTTCTATTCTTCTCCTTTCGGCCCATTTTATAGGAGACACACACCCTACATGGTACAGCCAGAGTACCGAATCTATGAGATGAACAAGAGACTGCAGTCTCGCACAGAGGTAAGTACTTCAACCTTGGCTGTGTTTGTGTATTTTTTTTAACTGTGCATGGGCTTTTCCTGGGGTTTCTGGCTGAATTCTGTGGGAAGTGTCCCACTAGCTACTACCACGTACAAGGGAATGAGCGCCAGGATGAATCCACTAGTTTGAACGCCCGGTGTGCGGGGACAGCAACTCTTGGAGCAGGGCACAGTTTCTGCCGGAATCTTGAAATAGATAGCCCAGCACTTGATTCCCATTCTGGGGCTTCAGAAATGCTGCTCTCCCAGGAACTCTGCTATTTGCAGGCTCTGAGATGGTCCTGTTTCCTGAGATACAATTGGAAAGGATTTTGCAGTTGTTTGCATTTGGATGGATATAGATGAGCCTGCTTTGACCTGCATTTGCTTTTCAAAGTCATCAAAATCGAGGTAAAAGGGTTCAAAAGAGTAGCCCGGAATACTTGTCAGAACTAGCCCTGGAGGAACACATGTTTGTATATTTCCTTGTTAAATTCAGAAACCAGTTGCTTGGGGCAAGAGAATTCTATACTTTCTCCTTTCCCTGTTGGCTGCGCCTCTAAAGGGCTCTACCTCGGGACGGGAGCTGGCTCAGCATTCCAGGCGCCTTGAGTTTTTGCACATTTGTGATCTTGTGCCTCAGGGGAAGAAAGTGAGAGAGAGAGAGAGGAGAGAGAGAGAGAGAGAGAGAGAGAGAGAGAGAGAGAGAGAGAGAGAGAGAGAGCTCAGACAGCAACTCTGGGAGAAGAGAGACCAAGACTTTTAGAACTTTCTAAATGCAAAACTCCAGACTACCTCTTGCAATTTAAATATTTAATGTCAGTTGAGTTTTCCTCTGTGTGCTGGCTGGCTGGCTGGCTGGCTGGCAGGGCTGTTTCTGGTTGTCCATTTGCCTGTAAGTTGGGGCTTTGTGTTGTTTTCTGAATAGGAGTTCCTTACAGGTGCCCCAAAGTCACTTTAGAAGTAGGAATCCCTGGGGATTGAGTCTTCTCTGCAGAGCAGATACTCCAGGGATTTCTGCCAAAGAGCTTTCTGGGAATAGCTTTGGTGGAATTATAGGTAGAAGATTGATTTTTAACTTTGGGAAAGGATTCGATTAAGTTTGTATTATAACTAAAACACACTTGCTTGAATTGTCAATGGAGCCATAGAGAATTCATGACATTTAATGTATTTAATATGGCCAGCAAGATATGACCTGCTTTCTGATTGGCTCACTACTGGACAAGGACTTGTGTGTTTCTGAAAGCTGTGTTGTCTTCATTACTGCTAGTTTCTTTATATGCTAATATACCATAGATGCTAAACACAATTGCAGCTACTATTTTCTCTAGGAACCAGTAGCTTATAGGGAAGTGTAAACTCTTTTTCACTTAGGGAAATGAATTGTTGGTAGTAAAGCTATTTGTGTGTTGTTTGTGTGCTAGTATGTAAGTGTGTGTGTGTGTGTGTGTGTGTGTGTCTGTATTACAGTGTGTATCTTTCATTTACATCTTTGCAACTGTCCTGGAATCTTAAGTTCCTGCATAAGTGAGTGGTTGACATAGCCTGCTTCCAGAATTCAGAGGGTAGGAAATGTCTTAAAGTTCAGGGACCCATTAACTGCAATACAGATTTGAGAAAGAAGTTTCTAAAAGTATTAGTTTTTAAAAAGAGACTAGAGGCCACTATGGTTCAGTTCTTGCACAGTAACAGGATTTAAAAACATCCTGTGTCCAACTTGTAGTTTAAAAAGTTTCTGAGGCCTTGCAGTGGGGCTTGAACCCAACCTGCACCTTGGAAGGCAGACAGCTGTCCTGCCTGGGTGCCCCTGTGCTAGTAGGTTCTTAGCACCTGGCATGTCCAAGCTGAGGGACTCCTCTGCAAGATGTCCCTGCCCTGACTCTGATACAAATCTGCAGAGTGAAAATCAGCTCCCTGCAAGTTTGTTTTGTGTTTTGAGATAAGACATTTGAAAATTTCCTTATTAGCAGTGCATTTTTCAAAACTTGCATATTATCTTTTGTAAGAGCTAAACTTGGGAACTTCTAACCTTTAGAAGATGGGGTGTGACTATAAGAGATTTTACTTTGAGTAGGGAAAAAGCTGCTTCACAGTTCAAAAACCAGAAGCAGGAAAATTCAATGAGAAATCTTAGAGTTTTTAATCTTTCTGTGATAATAAAACTATGCATTACTTTTTAGTGTGTACTGTACATGTACTCCAGTCCATGTACCTGTGTATTAAGTCTTTTAAAAAATAATTATCTAGATAATTACCACAACACCTCTCACCTCTCACTTTCACTGCTGAGCAATATATACATGACAATGAATCCAACACCAAAAATTTGTTTTCATTTTCATATGAAAAAATGAGGGAATCATATGATTGTTCCTAAGATATGAAAGTACTGAAATTAAGTATTAAATTTTGATCATGATGTGTACTTGGGAGAAAAAAAACTTTTCATGAAGAAGTTACACTGTAGTTTCACCAAAGATGGTTATTTAGCATAAAACTGTCCTGGGCCCTGGAAAGAGATTGGTTACTGTGAAACACAATAACACCCAGCAAGAGTTACCCATTTGTTCATACCAAAAAATCAAGTAGGTTGTTGAGTGATTACTTTTAGACCAGTGCACACTATGCTTTAGACGTCCTTTCTTTTTGCTCTCTCTCTTCCCTGGTTCACAGTCTTCCATTACACAATATCCTTTGATTAACTCTGAATAACACACACATACACATATACATACACATGCACACACACACACACACATACACACACACACACACACACACACACACACACACACTGGTAGTTTCTCAACTCATTTGTTCTGGAAAATATATTTACCTAGAAAGAAACTAGCAAAGCAGTTCATGATGAAGAAGTTATAACCAAGTTTGTAGAAATTTCCTAGAAGCATCCTTTTTTTTATGGAAAGAGTCATTGTTCTCCAATAGGCAACTCTCAGAGGCTTCTATCCTAGTCATTTCTTCCAATTAAATAGAGGTTTTTTAGACAGTGGACAGTGTTAGCTTAAAGAGGATCGATTGGGAGTTAATCCTGTTTCTAACTTCTTCCTGTCACTTGCTAACTAGTGACTGTGGTATTTGATAACCTTATCTTCAAATTCATTATGATGTCCCTTTAATTTGAAAATGCAGATTGGTATGAGAAAGAATTATGAAATAAAGAGTGCAGACATTATTTCTTTACTTGTATGGTATTAGTTCAAAATCACCAATGATACTGACATGATAGGATAATTCTGGGGGAACCTTGTAGCCTGGGCCCTGTCAGTCTTGCTTAGAACTAGAGCTCAGCAAAAGCACTTCCTGGACAAAGTAGATACTCAATTAAAACTTGTTGACTAGCTAACCTAGGAAGAGAGAGAGAGAGAAGCAGGCAGGAATCTAAAAGATTTCAGGACCTTACCTCTTTTTAAAGGAGAAAGAATGCATTGCAAAGCAATCAACAAAAGCAGAAATATATTTTAAATGCTGCTGGTTGTTCTGGGAAATAAAATTTCTTTGTAACATCATAATCTCAGTGGATTTTGATAAAGAAATGTGTGGGTGTCTCAGAGAAACTTTCAGCTTTGCATTGCTTTTCACTCTAAGGCAGGAGGAAAAGGGTTACAATTTCTGTCATGATGCTACCATAAACTGACCCGATGTCTTCCAAAATTCGTGTATTTAAATGGTCTTGCTGTGCCAAATGTATCTTGGAAGAATATGACTGCACAATTATATAGTTTAACATAGCACACAGAGTACAGTCAGATAGGAAATAAAAATATGTTCTAAAGACTTCAGGATTTGTTCTGTGCAGAGATTCCATAAAAACAAAAACAATCTGTATTTTTTTACTTCCTGAAGTCTGCCCTGTGAGATGAAAATATAAGAGGGGGGTCTAAGAAACATCATAGGAACATCATTTTAAGTCATGGAATTTAACTAATTTTGAATTTCTGTAGAATTTAAGAAAGTTCACAAGTAGAGTTATAAAAAAAATTAATTATTATAGACAAGTTTTCTCTGTGTTGTATCCTCATTCAAATAATCAAAAAGTGTTTCTATTGTTTTAAAGTCCACGTATTGGCATCATATTAATTTTAATAAAATACCATCAAGAGCGGGAGGGTGTGAGTTCCCTTACATTTTGTTTTCCCTTTTAGCAATCTTACACATTCGATTTCAAAGGAGAGAACTGTGACTACAGTCGGAAGCGGTTCACCCGAAGATTTTATTAGAATTACAGTGTTTAGCTTTATGGAATTTAATATGAATGTTAAAAATGTTTGAAGACCTTGAAATTTAAATCTGCTGTTTCTCAGCCTCCACAGCAGCTCAACTCTAACACTCCCTGGGGAGGGGGCGGGTGGAGTGGGGGAGTCTCAGGCTTTTCTTTCAGCTACATTTTTATATACTTGGTCGCAGGGTTTCACGTTGTAACATCATGTTTATTCATGCAATAGCCTAGTATCACTGATGTTCGGATGAATCTAGTTAAAGTGAGATTAAGTATTTTGGAGAGGTGGAGAGAAAGGAAAATGCTTTGTGGTAACTGGGGAGTTTGTTTCCCCCTCCTACAAATTTAGGGAAAAAAGTGTTACTGGTACTTTAAGGTATATGTATGATTTTTCAGTGCTAAAAAGAGAACTTTTCAACTTTTTCCAAGGGGGTTGAGCGGTGTGGGGGAGGGGCGCGGGTGACCGTAAGGAAAGCTATTTTGAAAATGTTAAATGAAACCCAAAGTGCAGCTTTAAAACTAAGAACTTCCAAACTACTTCTTTTTTAGGCTCTCCCCACGGCCTCAGAAAACAAATTGCAGAACTCTTCTGCTGATTTTATTTTCCTCAAGTCTTTTTTTCTCCCCGTTTTCTTACTATGGGAACTGTTTTTAATTAAAAATTGCTGCAAACTAACTATTTGTAGGAGGCCCAAAAGAAAAAAGAAATCTTTCAACTTCCATTCAGCACAGATTCTTATCAGCTGAAAAATCAATGCACATTTAAATTTCTCCCTTTTTGGTGTGTAAATTATGATATAGGATTTAAACACTGTGCATTTTTTAAGCATTTAGTTTTTTGTTTTGGTTTCAGAAAGAAATTAATTTAAATTGTATGGAGAACAGGGCCATAAATCTCCTTTTATTGCAATTGTCCACATCAACTCATTTTTCGTGAGGAAAACAGAGCACCCATTTTCTGAACAAGCAAACAAAACATAAAACAACCACAAACATCCAACTTTATAAATGGTCAAGAAAGAGATTCATGAACTTAGTTATTTGCATTTGGTTGTTGGGTCTCCAAATATAATTCATCAAAATATAATCTTATTTCTGTAAAGTAGCAGAAAATATAGCATTTAGAAATTTTCCACTGATGTTGCTACTACCAATGCTTTTGTCATATTCTGACCAGGACATTTTATATATATATAAATATAAATATATATATAGCATTAATTCTTTATAATTAATTCTATAGGATTATAATATACAATTCTATATAATTAATGTAATATATAATTCTATAGAATTAATTATATAGATAGATATTGAGCATTATTTCTTTCTTTTAAATTCTAGCCACGTGCATCTGAACAACTATCAACACTTATAATTCAGTCATTCTTTCAAGAACTCCTGTACTTTAGGCAAGGACAATTTCAGAAACTGGAAGTACAGAGATGATTAGGATATTTTCTGTCCTCTAGGAATTTATAATCTGGCAATGAAGGAAGACATACAAACCATCTCATAACGTGGCAAGCATGAGGATAGATTAGCACCCAGTGTTTTCTGGGTCTAGATATGCTATGAAAGGCTTACCTCTGTCTGAAGGTAGTTGGGATGATACTAACATCTCTCAGTGTTCTCTGCTAGTCACAATGGTTAGTTGGTGGTTTCTGTGTGTACATCAGCTCACATCACCCTCGTGAGCACTGCATGATACGGGTACCAACAATGTCCACAATTTTACTAATGAGAAGCCCAAAACACAGAGGACAAGTAAATTGTCCCAGGTATTTCAGCTGATAGGAATCTGTGTTGAATGGAAGTTGAAACAAATGGCAGCTCTGCATCATCGGATGCTGTGCTCCTGACTGCTCTGCTCTAGCTCCTCTTATAAGGAATGCTAGGGGGATTCTCGGTTCACCTGTAAGCACTTTTAATGTAAATGTATTCACTTTTTCCTAGGACAGGTTGACTTTTAGAGTTGGCTCAAAAGTTGACTCCGTCTACCTAGAGTGATTCTACTAGTTATCTCTGAAATGCTTAACTTCACTTCAAAAGAAACTGTGTTCCATTTTGGGTATAGAGTCAGGAATGAAAAATATACCCTGATTATTGAAAGAAAGAATGGAATCATAGTCCCTATTGGAAAATATTTAATATGCTCATTGGATTTGAAGAGTCCATGGAATGGTTATAGAAAAAATATTATTCATTTAAAAATTTTGTGGTATTTTTTACTTGAAAAAGATGTTGATTTGTATCCAGTGATTGATTCTTTTCAGCCCTATCTGAGAAAAGTAGTATTTGAATTGTTTAAATAGTGGGATGAACAAAACTCTTCCATTTTTGGTGCCTTTACTCCACCAACAATAATGCTATAAGTATTAGGAGACTATATTATAATCAGAATTTGGCACAGCATTGGCTTCCTGTACTGGCAATCAATTAAGAATCTGAGAGAAAATAAAAACACCAAGGAAAAGAACTCCTATGTTTTGGCTTCTCTCTAGCTTAGTTTGATCCACTCTCAAGAGGCAGTCAGTGCCTCCACATCCTGCCTCTCTGTAGAAGTTCTTTGCAGGATTTGGAGTTTCCTTCCTACCACTGCAACCCTCTTTGACCATCTGCGAGGCCATTGTCTCTACAGTAAATGCCTACCAGCTTTTGGAGAGAGGAAGGATCTCTTCATTTGGCCCACCCCAAAGCCTGAGATGCATGCATTCTGATTTTATTTTAAGAGATAAAGAAACTGAGACAGAGTCCCTACATGTACTTTCTAGGGCTGGAATCCCCAGTTACTGGGACTTCTAACTCTCAGTTCAAAGCTCTTCCTTAGAACATGCTAGTAAAACACCATTATTCCCACTGCCCAGTCTCCGTTTATGGCTCCTGCAGTCACAACCTTCTCTGTACATTGGTATCACCTTCACTAGCCTAATTTGAAGTTGTAGTCTTCTAATTAAAAAAGGAAGATTTAGCACTGATTTGTGGACCCCTCCAAAGAGACACCTTCTTTATCCCGGTGACATTATAAGCCCTCCTCCTCTCTCTATTGGGCTGGGATGGCCTCTCTGTTCTCTCCTTTCACCCTACCCTCTGTTCTCCACAAGCAGCCAAGGTGATATTTTTGATGCATAAATCAGATCGTATGACTCTCCAGTTTCACCTCACACCCAGGGTAAGCTCGGAGCACCTCCTCACTCCGGCTCTAAGGCCCTATCGATCTGTTCCTTCCTGATGACTCAGTTCACTAGATTTAAGCCACAACGAACTTCTTTTGGATGCATTAATTTCACCAGCCTGTTCACATCTGAGGGCTTCTGCCCTCTGTGGTGAAGTGGGCAAATGGTTTCCTCCGTAATAACTCATATATCTATTAAGAGAACTTGAATTAGAATGGGGCATGGCGCTGGCTTTCTCTGCAGGTGATCAATTAGATATTTCCCGGGAAAGAAGGATGATAGGAGAAACAAGGCTCAGCAGTTAGGAAGTCTTCTGTCAGTCAACTTCATGTCCCCTTCTCAGAGAAGCTTTCCTCAATCCTCTCAATTAAAGTGAACCCCAATCACCGTCTTCCACATCTCTATTTGTTTCACAGGAATTACTACAAGCTGATAGTTTTCGCTTCTTGTTTATGTCCTACATGTTTTCTTGTCTTGCATAGACTCTAAGCCTCTTCAGGGCAGGCACAGGGTGCTCATGTCCACAGTTGTCTTCCTCATTTCCCACAGCACAGGGCTGAGATGGAAGCATATCTGCTGAATAAAGCAAATAAAGGGGTTCTAGTATGTCCAGGCTGACACCAGAATCTGCCCTGAATCTTAACCATCAATTGCCTGCAGTTCCAGTTGGATGCAGATTTGTGAGCTTAATGGCCGGGAAGCATTTGCTGCTTGCAAGAAAGGAAGTCTTGAGAAAGGACTGTTTCTTTTGTTTAGGAGGAGTAGACTTACCCTCTGGCTGGTGTGAATCCCCTGGAACTCTCCTGACTTCTGATTAAAAATATTTATGCCTCTCCTAATGGTGTTTTCTTATGTCTCCCACAAATCCTGTCTCTCTGGGTCTATCTGAGGATCTGCAGTTGGGAGGTATGTTATACATCATGATATTACCTGGAGCACTCACTTTGCATTTTCAAAAAGTATTTTAAGGACGTTCATTAGTTTGTTTGAAGTGATTTGCACAACACAAAATGTGGGAAGCTGTATCAGTGCTGTGTATGGCCCTGCATCTATAATAACTGTGTTTGCTAGCCACGTGGAGAGGAAGGAGAGCAAGAGCAAGAGAGAAAGGGAGGGAGGGAACTGTCCTGGGTTGTGTGTATTTACGTCCACAATTTTTCAATTGCTGGGCGGCAGATATGTCCAGTTTTTTCTAGTCCTCCAAGCACACACACATACTTTAGAGTGAAAAGAAAGACTTGACTTGAACCTCAATATTACTTCTAACAAGATGGATTTGGGCGCCAGCCTTGTCTCTGTCTCCTACCTGCTGTTTGATCTTGGGGAAGTTTCTTAACTCTTTTAAGCCTCAGTCTTCTTGTCTGAGTTGTACATTGTGAAAGGCTAATTCATGTAAAATGCCTGGCATAGAATGGGTGCTAAACAACAGGAACTATGATTATTAGGATGATGCCCTTCTTTTCTCTTCTCCCAGCCAATTAAATATGATAAGTAATGCAACACTCTGCTTGCAACGCTCTGATTTCCTAACAGTGTCTTTAGAAATCCTTTCTGCGTGGCCTCCACTAGCATACCGTAACTCGTGGAACTAAACATGCAATGCCATGCCTAGCACTTGTGGGCTCAGTGTGGCATCCACTGGGAGACGCTATACAGGCTTTTCACTATTTTGTAGTACTGAGGACACAATAATCAGATACCACCCCATAGGAGACTAATGGCTTGTCACAGTGACTACAATCTCCTGTGCATCCCAGGTTCTGATGACCCCTTAGAGCACCTGTGGATAAGTGTTCACTGTTGCTCATTGAATGAGACTGCGTACACTCCCCTGTGTTAGGAGAGCACTAAAAGTCAGGAGAGACAGCAGAACATTGAAATGTTCCCCTTCACTGGTGCTACTGCAGGCCTGTCTAAATGGGACCCCCAGAAGAGGGCTGCAGAGCATATGCAGGTGGCCTCCACTGGTCTTTCTCCAAACGAGACACACTCCTCAGTATGCAGCTGGGCATAGACTTCTCCAAGGGAGCTGGGTCACCACTGTTGCAAGTCTGAGGCTTCGCCTGCATGTCCGGACTGATAACAGCCCTCCCCTTGATCCACTGGGACACCTGGTGGCTTCATCCCTAACACAGAGAAAAGACACTCTCCTGGATCTGGTGAGGTGCTGAGTGTTACCATGTAGACTCTCTCTGGCTGGAGGGATCAAGGCAGTGAGATTACCTGTCTGTGCTTTCTTTCTAGATGCACTGTGTGGTAGTTCAATGTAGCTCTTCTTTGATTTCTTGTACTGAATTCTTTACATGATATATACTTTCCTCTACTCCATTTCCTTGACCAGGGAGGGCACTAGTGATTTTTATTTAAAGCTCCACTTTAATAGTAATTATTTTCAACCTTGTAAAGAGAAATATCTTCATAATTCAAACAAACATTAAATTACTTGCTGACTTTTTTTGGAGGGAGGAATGCTTGTTAAATTTTACTTCCCAATGTAGGTCATTTCTGAGGACTCATGACAATTTTATCTTGCTACTGCAAATCTGTACACAAGCAAAAGCTAAACCTGTAAACAAAGTTGACTGTTTGGCAGTGCACACACCAAAGGCAAACCTTCTTATGCCTTGTAATCTTAATCATGGTAAATCTGTATCTGGCTAATTTCTTTTTGTAACTTAAAATTGAAATTAAGCAGTTGATGCCTATTATGTGCCCTTGAAAGGCTCTAATTTGGTGGAGTCTACCATTCCTATATAGGCCAAATCATAGAATTTCAAACCTGGAATACACCAGAGATACCATTCAATGCCGGCTCCTGATTTCTGAATTATAGATCCCAAACCCAGGCCTTAGCTGAATTATGCTGTGCTATCAACTCCTAAGCAAGCTCAGTCTTTCTGAGTCACAGCACCATGTTGTCAGTGTATCGTAACTAAGAATTGGCCACATCTAAACACTCTTACCCACCACTCATTTGTACTTCAACCTTATAAAAACTTGAATGTACTAAGCTCTTCCTTTTCTTCTTGAGTTTTCCAATTGCCTGAAAATTATATTGATCTTTAGCATCATGCCATCGATGCTGAAAAACACATTGCTAATCTTTCTTGATGTTGATTTTAAGATTGTTTTCTTTGCCAATATATGTAAAATTGAGTTGTGTAAGCTTTAAAATGTTTATTCTTTGGATTCTAAAATATAGTGCATTTATCAATGTGGAATGTTTATAAAATATATCAATGCAAGATGGTAAATAAAAATTGTCTTTAATTTTATCATAAAATTGCTGTTAACTTCTCAGCAAATCAATTGACTGCACACATACATGTACATAAAATTTTATTTGCTTAGCAGAATATTGAGTTTCCTTTTAAATCCAGCTCTTCAAATTATGAATATTTCACCTTGTCCTTCATTCTTCTTAAAATGTAGTTCCCGTTGCCCGAATTATTGATACATCATACTTGAAAAACTAACACCATATAGATGTAAAAAAATCATGTAGCCCCTTGGCTATAATTTGTATTCAAAGTGCTCAGTATTCCTAACCAACAGTCTTACCCTTTAGTGAGGAGGGGGAAGGGTGGCAGAAAGAATTAACTACGGGGGCTATTATGATCAGCACTAGCAATCAGTAGTAGTCAGAAACCTGGGATCCAGATCCTGCCACTTTTATTTTTTCATGTGGTGCCCGTGATCCAACCCAGGAGCTCACATATGCAAATGCTCTACCTCTAAGCCACATCCCCAGACTATAACCTTTTAAGAAAGATTCCTCCTCTTCATTTGAGGGCAGATCCTTTTTTCTTCCTGCTTTTCCTTCTTTTATATTATTTCTGAGAGAAGGAGCAGGCAACCTTGTACCATGTCTGTAAATCAAAAGATTTTTGCACAATGTATACTGGGAGGAAGGAGCTGGAATTAATGTTAAGAGTCAGTGCTGATCTAGAACCAGCAGGGGGGAACATAGCAAGTTAATTTATGACACTATCTGAAGGACATGTCTTTGATTCAAGCAGAAAGGGGGACCTCCAAAAGGGACTATGTTGGGAATTGTATGCAATGTTATTTTATTTTTCTCGCTGGATTCAAGAGATTCACGGGGTCAGCAACTATCTTATTTGTGCTCCTATTCTTTGTGAAAATCGATATCCTCTGTGGCCAACAATAGCCATCTTTTTAAAAAGGAATATTTCACAGAGGCTACCGTTTCATAATTGGTTTCTGAGTTACCACTCTTTTACATAGGTAATATGCATTCTGTAAATAAACCTCAAACACATGGGCTCCTATTATGTATAATGAAGTTGTGTGCAGTGAGATTATGTCTTCTATAGCCACATTCTGCATTAATTACTTAACTTCTGGAGTCATCCAAATTTATTTCTTAGTGGTTGTGTGGCTTTGAGTGAGTTATTTTACCCCTCTGTGCCTGGGTGGCCCTCATGGGTAATATGAATAATGATCGAATCTATGTTTCTGGGTTGTTATGAAGATTGAGTGAGATAATTCCTACAAAGTGCTTAGCACATTGCCTGTGCCTTAGAACTGTTAACTATTATCATTATGTGTTAGCTGTTTAATGGGTCCTGAGCATCTTCCATATGTGGTATTACTGGTCTGGAGACAGAAAAGACAGCACTCTTGTCTTAAAATAGCTTAGTGAGGACACAATAAAGATTTATAGAGAAGGATGCTTCTGAGAGATCAGTGGGAATTTGCCAGTCCAGGAAGAATAGTGGGAAGGATATTTCAGGAGGAAATAACAGAAAATTTAAAGAAATTGAGCTCTGAAAGGTGATGTTGTATTTGAAGAAGAGTGAGGATTTGGACACAGCTGGGGCTTAGGGTGTGAGCATGAGTGTGTAAATATTGCATCAGGGTGTGATTGGCAATAGTGGTAGGAAATAAATCTCTATAGGAAGCCAGGGTGAGAATGTGAAGGTGTTTTGATACCACGCCAGGGTTGCTGTTGGTCTTTACCCTTCGCAGATTGTACATTGGACCATAGTAGAGTAAGTGCCAGAAGAAGGACTTAACATTTCTGTGCCTTGGTTTCCTCCTTTGAAACATGGGACAGTAGTAGTCCCAGGCAACAAACTTGTTTTAGGGAACTTTTTAATGCCTTTATGGGTTCAGACTAACTGCTGGGACATAGTAAAATTTAATCAGCATTAGCTTCTATTGGGTAAAGAGAACTAATCAAGGGTTTGTTTTTTCTTTTTTTGGTTGTTGTTGGGGGGATGAAACATTTTGATTTGGCATTGCTCAAGAACCCTTTGGGTCTTAGGTGGCACGTGGGCTGATGTCTTTCCTAGAGCACATTTGTTTTCTGAGAGGAAGAATCAGTGGATGGCGAGATGCATAAAAGAAAAATTATACACATTTACTGGCTGACTGAGCTATTTTTAGCTTAGTGTGTCTGAGGCAAAGGATGGATTTTCATGGCAATTTTTTTTTAAGATGCAGAATTACAGTAAGCCAAGGTTATGTAGCCTGCCCAGGGACATTTTATTTTTGCCATCCTTGAGGTCCTCACTGTGGCCCATCAAACTTTTAGCAGCCATTTTGGGTCCCCAAGGTCCTGAGTCTTCTTCCTACTTTGACCGAATTGGGACCTGTTTGGGAAACTCCAAAGAGGTTCTATGGCTTCTGGGAAGATGCCCTTCACTGGCCATGACTATAACTCAAGGACCTCGCAGCGGTGCTGCAATGAGTCAAGCAAGGAGCCTGCACGAGGAAGAAAGCATGACAGCATGTGCCGAACTCGACCCCATCCGGGACACAGAGCTGGTGCCGCCACAGAACTCATTTTCTATGTCGGTAGAATGGGAACAACATACATCAGAGCACATGCTAAGGCACCATGTAGGTGGGCTGCCAGGCTCAGAGGGGGTCCCAGGTGGATTCTGTTTCCTTCTTTGCTTTGGTACTTTATATCACATTGTAGACCCATAGCCTTTTACTTATTTTGTGGTTGTTTTTCATGTTTCCCTGCTTTCCTCTCTCTAACCCTAAACATGTGGCCTTGGAGGAATTGTTTCCTTTCCTGAGCTGGCTTCCTCTTCCGATCTCTCTGAGTGAAACTAGATGTGAACTACAAGGTTCTTTCTTCCTCCTGGAGCTTAGAATTGCGATGATGTGGAGTTTGGCTTCCTGCTTTTAATCTGTTACAAAACATAGAAAATCAAGGTCTGTAATACGCTTTTGAGTCTCTCTGTGGAGCCTCCTCGTCCAGCTCTTTCCCCCCATCTCCTTTGGTGAGAGGATCTTGCTGAGTCACAGTGTCTTGCTTTTCCACATAAACTGGCTGGAGCAGGCAGACCATATTTTGCCTTAAAATGCTCTGTGCAGTATTGTTTTAAAACCTGCTGGGAGAGGAAGACCCAGTGATTATTTCTTCCTGCCATCAAGAAGTAGCTGAAATGCAAATGAAGGACATGCTAAAATCCCACAGTTCAGGGGGTGCTCCATACCATTCGTTTTTAAGAAAGGTTAAAATTTGCCTGAACCAAGAGTAGCAAATAAGCTTAAGGTGTTAGGTTATTCTGAAAAGACTGTTAATGCCTGTCAGCTAAGTGCATTAAACTGCTTGGAAATGATCACTTGTGTGTACTATTTTAAAAACTGCTTGCTGGGATGGTGATTTAAACCTATTTTTTTCCCAGACTCCAAACTTTGCATTTGTCTGTTGAAAAAAATATTGTATTTGAAACAAACAAACATTAAAATATAGTTTACTATATTTCTGGGTGTTTGACTGAAAGGAAAATATGTCAAGACTTTTATAGTTAGAAACTGAAATCTCTGCCTTAATTCACTTTGTTGTGTTCCCAGGGAGCCCAACCTTATATAATGTTACCCTGTCTCTGGAGACCTCCTTGATGGGATACCAGATACTCCTGGTATAATGTAGCAGTGGGGGAGGTGGGGAGAGAATGGTTGGGGAAATGGTTTCCAGTCCTAATTCTATATTTCCTGTGATTTTTTATGGAGGCAGGGGAAAAGCAGAGAAGAAAGAATTCTGCTGTTAGTTTTATTATGGCTTTGATTTTGAAACCATTTAAGCAGTAGCACTCATGGTGGCACCCTGTGGTGTCTTGGCTGGAATTGCATTGACTCATTCATTCCTCCACAGCATCTTGAGTTATTTTTTATGATTTGCTTAGTGATGGAGAATCACAAGAATGGCTTGCCCTCAGGATGTTCACAGCCTAGGGGGCAGAATGTAAGCTGGGCATCTTGTTATGTTGAGGGGTGACAAGTGTCCTACTGCGCAAAAGTAGGCTGTTGAGAACAGGGAGGACAAAGGTTATCTCAGCTGGGATTATGGTATTGAAACATACATGCAGATACACGCATATGCACATACACACATACCACACACACTGGCTTTCTTTAAGTTGCTCTAACTAGAGCCGGGGATGTAGCTCAGCGACATAAGTGCCTGCCTGGCAAGAGCAAGGGCCTGAGTTTGAGCCCTGGTACCAAAAAAGAAAAAGTTCTCTAATTAGATAGTAAATTGTGACTGAAATATTCATATGCCCAGTGCACCGTTATTTTCTTTAGGATGTGGTACATCTGGTGATCCTTGGAGGAGTTAAGGGCTACCTAACTATTCACAAAGAGGGAGATAAATGTAGAAACCATAAATGCCCTACGAGGGCCTCTAACCAAGTTCCTTAATCCAGGGTATCTAGACCTCGGCAGAGGGAAAAAGAAACAAGGTAGCTTTTTCAGCCTCACAGAAATACCAAGATGTGGCAAAATTAATCCTCTCCCCCACCTATGAGAAATCATCTGAGTAAAGAGTAGAAAATTTAATTCTCAACAAGTTGGTGTCCCCAGCAATTCTGTGAGGCTTCCAGGTTGTTATTTAGTGAATCTTAAAAATAAATCTCCAATCCCTGCCCTCCAACTATAGTATGTAGCTGGACAGAACCGAAACAACTTTAGGAAGAAATAGATGGTCTAAAGTCTTGAATGGGTAGGAATCCATAAACATACGGCAAGAGAATGGAGCAGGAAAAAAGGCAGAATCTCAAAAGTTCAAGTGCAGGAATAACGATAATCACAGTGGACATTTATTAGTACTTGCTTCATGCCAGGCTCCCATGGAAGTGCTTTTGCACCTTTACCTCAACTAAGCCATACACCACAATGGTAAGCAGCACTGTCTCTCCATTTGTCAAATGAGAGCACTGAGGTGGTGTCATAGATACTTTCCCACCACTAGAATAACTTTCCTGACATTCAAAACTTAAGGGATGAGAGGGTTATCTTAAGTCACTGTTTTGGAGGATTCAGTTCATGTTTATTTGGCTCCAAGGCGGACCCGGCATAGTGGAAGGCCATGGCGGAGGAGAGCTGCTCATCTGTTAGCAGCCAGGGAGCCAAGGGAGAGGGGAGGTGTGGGGATGAGGGTTCACCCTTCTAGGTCATGCTCCAGGGACCTGCCTCTTCTACCAGGTTTCACCTCCTAATTGCACGTTCATTTACTGAACTAAGCAACTGATCACTTGGGTCATTTAGAGCACCCATGACCCAGTCAACCCTTAAAAGCCTCATCTCTGAATACCTGAGTGTTTAGGAATACTTCTCTGAATACCATTGCAGGCAGAGAATAGCTCAGTCATTATTTCAGGGCTTTGCTGTCAGAGGCACATTGTGGTTTGAACCTGAGTGTGCCCAGGTTTAGAGTGCAACTTCTCTTTCCATTCCATAATTCTCCCAAAGAGCCACCCCCCTCCAACCTTTATAGATGAGAAACCTGAGGCCATGGAGGTCAGAGCAGCTTTGGGGTCCGACTGTGAGGCACAGCCAGTGTGCCATCATTGATAGATAACCGAGTCTTAGGTTCCTCAGTGGTCCCATGCTCACCAATGGATCCAGTGAGTGCACAAGGAGAATCTTCAATGGGGCTTTGAGTTCCGAGACCACACCAGCACTGGTGGCGCAGAATGCAAGGTTAAGGTCAGAAAAGATAAGGTAGAATATTCTTGATTGAGTGAAGAATGAATAATACAATACATGAGGTATAGCAGGGCCTGAAGTTTAAACACATTAAGTGAGACAACTAACTGGAAGTTCCACATGCACAAGCCCAGTCTGTCTTTCCAGGCAGGTTAGTCTATAAGACATCTATGTGAATTAGCAAAAGGGCCATCTTCTGGTGACCTTACAACTCTTCTATGAATAGGAGAAGCTCCCTGGAAATCCTGGCCAGCATCAGTACCCCAGGGGTTGGCAAAACATTCAGGGTTTTAGTACCTTGTTCCTGACTCCTTGGCTAACTGCCTTTTTACAGTGTACAAACTGCCCAATTGAATGAGATTTCTTTTTATTTAGCTTAGTCACACAGAGTCTAACACAGGACCTGATGTATAGCTTACATTCATTAAATATTAATTGAACACAGCAAGACTTTGAGGACAGTACTGACTCCTGTCACACAGCACACAAGAAGGTGTTTGGACCCTGTGTGACAGAGAAGGTTGGAAATGATTCTAAAATGTATTTCAGGCACTAGGATATAGCTCAGTAGTAGAGCATTTACCCAGTATAGCTGAAGACAGGAATTCAATTCCCAGTATCACAGAAAGAAAAAGAAACTTGTAAGGTATTTCGGGATTTGGGCTTGTCAGGGAAGCAGAAGGGCATCCTGGTCAGGGGAAATAAAGAGCTGAGATGCTATGAGCACATGGCTCCAGGGCAGGATCATTGAGTGGTTTGCCAATCCTTGTGAATGGAAGTCTCTGCAGATGGAAAGAGAGTTGTACATTTGAAGGAGGAGACAGTCGGTGGTTTCCGTGCTTGAGTGCTGTGACAGCTTTCTGTCATGATAACACAATATCTATCTTATAAAGAGAATTATTTATTATGGCTCCTGATTTTGACCAATGGTATGGAGGACCCGTTGCTTTTAGACCACTGGTGGAGGTGCCAGAAGAAAATGTTAGAAGATACCTTGTAGAGAAAACCCTCTTCTTATAGCCAGGAAGTAGAAGAAGAGGCAGGGAGGGGTCAGGATGCTATAATTCCCTTCAAAGGCATACTCTCAATGCCCCAAGAATCACCCACTAGATATTTTTCATAAAGGTTTTACCACTTCCTCATAGTGCCACTCTGGGGTTCCAGCCTTTAGCACATGGGATTTGGGGGAGATTTTAACACATGGGATCCTCACTACAGCGGAATGCAGCGTGAATGGGACTTCACGGGTTGTCAAGTTGGTGTCATGTTTCTGGAGGAGATACTCTTTCTTTTGTACCCCATCTGCATTGTCAGGACTCTCTGGAGAATCAGAGCTTGCAGGATAAGTATCTAGGAAGAGACTTTGCAGGAATAGGTTCACCAGATTACGGAAGCTGAGAGGTCCCATAGTCTTCCACTTGTGAACTAGAGACTCAGGGAAGCTAGTGGTGAAATTTGAAGGCCTGTGATACAGATGCCATTCTGGGACCACCAGTCTGAAAACCAGGAACTCCAAGAGCAGAAAAAGATGGGCGTCCCAGCAGAAGTGCACAAGAGAAGGTAATCCAGTCTTCCTCCATCTTTCTGGTATATTCAGATCTTCCATCTGTTGGAATGCCCACTCATACTGGGGAA
Organism: Dinomys branickii; assembly: GCA_004027595.1. Lineage (NCBI taxonomy): Eukaryota > Metazoa > Chordata > Mammalia > Rodentia > Dinomyidae > Dinomys > Dinomys branickii. The sequence goes on along the minus strand of PVLD010010458.1, from coordinate 10,237 downwards.
GAGGACCATTTGCTTTATTCACTTCACCAATTCTTGTGCTAATCTAGGAGAAGATATCCTCGCAGATGTACTTAGAGACAGTATTTAGCTAGGCATCTGGTTTCCCCTGGTCTGGTCAAGTGGACACAAAAATTAACTACCACAACTTCCAGTGCTGAAGTTCTGCCTTCTCTGGCACAACAGATGCTGGGAATGGAGATCCTCCGATTTTTGTTTAAGGAGTTTGGATTCAACTGTAGAATAGTAGGGAGGCTCTATATGTTCTTATGCAAATCCATTCAAATATTATTTATTCTTTCATTTGGCCCATTTGCATTGAGCAGGGGCAGGAAATTAGCATACAATGGTATATAAATATAATCATGGGCCTTTCTTGTAGGAAGCTTACAGCCAAGTAAGAGGGATATTCTTCAGTTGAATAGTCATAGTAATTACCACATATGTGTACAAATATGTATATAAGATGGATAAGATACATACTATGCACCATAGCATCATCAGTTCACTAGAGCATTGAAGCATATTTCTGTGAAAGCATGAAACAAACCAAAGCTGCACAAGTAAAAGTACTGTCAAAGGAAGACTTCTTTGAAGAAACAAGGTGTCAGCTGAGATTGAAGAACCTTTTTAAATAGAAAAATGGGACATAGGGTGCCGAGATGGCATTTCAAGAAGGAATTAGAAGTGTGAGGGTTTTGTGGTAGGAGGAGGGCGGTTGTCTATCATCCAGACAGAAAAGAGGACATCTAAGATGCGACCAGAGACTGAAGAGTAAGTTGGGGACGAGACCAGGTTTGGCTGTGAATAAACTGTGTTAAGGGAAGATTATTTTTAAAATTCTAAGAGCAATAGGAAGGATGCTTCTCTTGCTGAGGGTTTAAGAGTGGGTGCATAATTAGAGTAGCATCTGAAACTCTCAGACTGCTGAGTGGAGAACGGTGTGGAAGGATTTGAAAACAGATGCAGGAAGATAAAAGAAAATATCACAGTTTTCCAGGTAAAAGATGACAGTGAGTCTGACGGAGAATAGACCGGCTCCAGAGAGTGTCGAGGAGGAGCAGGCGCCGGCCTAACTGGCAATGCTGGAATAAGGAAGTGGAGCTCTTTCCAGGCGCTGTCTCCATCTGCTCTTGTCAGTACCTGTGTCCTCTAGCCCCAAATCAGTATTTAGTTACTGGTGCTCACGCTACGTGCTTCCCAGAATTCTCTGTAACAGCACATCCTCAACGTTCCCTGACTGCTAAATGCCTGCACAACCTCTCTCCTCCCCTCCCACTCCCTTCCTTTACCTGCTTTTTATTAGCTTTACCTTTTACAGCATCTTCATTACTTGCCAGTTCGTTCAACATCCTTTATATTTTTCCAAAGCAAAGATTAAATGTTCCCCCTTTTTCCCATTTTTGAGTCTCATTATTTCTGTGTTTCTTTTTGGTTATTAGTGGTCCTGTTTTCAAGTGCCTCTTACCTTTGAAAAGCTTTTATGATTCTCTTAAATGCAGTGTCATTTTCTTGCCCTGTCTTCCTTCCCCCATAAGCTTTAAGTGTGTCACTATGGTTTCTTTCATTCCTTTTCCACTTCTTCAGCTACAACTGTAGACTCGTACTCTCCTAAGATTGCTAAGCACTGACCAGCACAATGCAGAGACTCAACAAACATTGTTAAGTTTGTTCATTTCGATGAGTGCATAAAATGCATGGATCACTCGCAATGTTCTTATCATGATCTTCCTCAATTCTGTGTATATGTACAGGGGGCTACTCCAGTACAGGAACCTCATGAAATAATTGGATTTTTCTGTGGATCCGTAACTGGGATATGATTTTTTGCTTTGAGAATACCTTCACCATTATTGAGTGCACATCATAAATGCCTGTTCTTTCAGTAAACTCTTACTGATACATTTACCTTTCCCATACGTTGTTAGATGAATGGATAATAGGTCCCAGTTTCTGTATCTGCTAAGAAGCAATAATCAGGAAAAACAAAACAAAACAAAGCAAAACACAGATTTTATGGACATTTAGAGAACATACATTTATCCTACATACAACAACTGTGTTAGAGTCCAAAGATGTGAAAACAACTAAAACTGGAGATGAGGAGGGAAAAGGAGGGTGATTTCTTTATCAATGAGCCCCTCTGAAGCTCCAGTTGCAAGTCAGAATGTTGTCTTAGGGTGGAAATAGTCTCCAAGGTAAGATCATTTCTCTTATTTTTTATCTGGCCTCTTTCCTTTTGCAGTTTAATGTTAAGGATAAGAGAAGGTAGCAGATTTGAAAGTGTGTTGAATAAATAAAAGCACTGTACAAATTCCACATTAAGAAATCATCACTGAACCAATGGTTAAGGTTCATACACTGGAGGGGCCATTTGGTTAGGGAAAGGAAATTTTTGTGGATTGATAGAAATAGTTATTTCTGGAAATTTTCTGTTGTTTGCTGATTACTGTTAGTTTGGATCAGCTTAATGCCTTTTTTTCTAACGTACCCAGAGATTTGTGATGGAATTAGCTATGCAAATTGAATCCTCAAAAAAAACCCTTCACAAACCTGTATGTTATATTTATAAACTTTACATTGTACTAAAGTCAGCAAATGTCACAGAATTAAAATCAGTAAATGTAAAAGTGAAGGTTGCCATAGCAACAGTAACTAACCCATATTGCATGTAAAATGGAATGTACATTAGGATTTACATTTAATCATCTATTAGTAGAAAAAAAATCCCACATAGAACAGGTGCAATATGGATACTTTGCAGTGGCCCTAGTCCCTCTTTATCTTTTATGCTTTAGGTTTTATTTAGGTTTTTAAAAACTCTTGTGCCTGACAAGTTTTGACTTTTTTAAAGAAATGAAGGAAGGGGAAAAAAAAGAGGCAACATTAGTGCAGAGGTATGTACTCTTAGACTTCAGTGCAGGTGAGCATCACTATTGCATAAATTATCAATCAACTCAGTAGGTGTTTCGGGGAAAGAAACAGACCTAGAATATGAAATGTTTATGAAATTGTTGCACATGGGCACTTGAGAACAATTTCTATCCGGCATGCTTGGTTTACCAAACCTTCAGCTCCTCTAAAACAGCAATGCAGGATATTTGGTGACTTTGATTGTGGAAAGAACAGAGGAATATGACAGGATTGGAGCTGGAGGTCATAGCTGCAGCCCCACATTCTTTGCATCTGGCCCCTTGTGAACTTTATTTCTTCCTGTAATACATCCCTTGCCTAATACTGAAAGTTGTGAGAAAGAGTGGAAGGAGGCAGCGGTTGTGGAGTACTTTGTAGAGTCTAGAGCTCTCCAAATGGATAATGGCTTCCATAAAGCAAGCATCACCCTCAGAATTTAGACTCTGCCTTTGACTTGCTGTGCCTGGAAAGGGTCTGTCCTTGGCTGTCTGCTTGCTCTGCTGGCCTGACCAACACTTCCATGGAGAACTGAGTCATGCTCGAGTATGCTTCGCCTCCTCCAGATCAGTCCGTATCAGATGACTGTAGAAAGAGACTCTACATTGGGCAAGATTTTCTTTTATAAAATTGGAAGAAGTTTTGGTGGTGACTAAACAAATGATTCATTTGAAAACACAGTTGGCTTTTAAAAATAACTTTAAGTAAAAGCAATCATAAGTTTTTTTTTTTCTCCATAAACTTTTGTATTCTTTAGTATGCCTTGGCTTTGCTCTAAGCTCTCTGAATTGGGTCTGCACTAAGCCACAGGATCTGCTTTTTATCAAGTAACCATGGTAATTTAAAGAATTATTTTTAAATCAATTAATTTGGTATAGCTTTAGGAATTAGAATGAAGGTATCTGGCTACTACCCAGATCAGAATCCTGCCAGCTAGCCCAGAAGCCTGTGCTAATCACAACCCCTTGATTGTGTAGGATTTATCAACGTTTTTGGTATTAATGCTCATGTTTCCCATAACCCTTTCAGTGGCCTGCCTCCCTTCCCAGTGAAGACTTGTTGGCTGTGTTTTATTCCCTTGTTTTCTGGCCCACCAGATGTGCCTAGCTTCTTTCTGCTTTTCTTGCCTGGAGTCTGATAACATGTGTGTCTTGTGGGTGTGGCAGTCTGTCTCACTATATATTTTGGGGATTCAAGTCACCTTTTCCTACCACATAGAATTTTCACTTCATGCTCATGGAAAGAACTTTTCTAAAGACTGGTTTGACAAGTTTTTATCAAACGTCAGTCATATGCATACATAAACATGCATATAGGTGAAACAAATTAGTTTGAGCATCTCCGAGGCTTATCATACATAAATGGTTTTTAATTCATAAGTGTCCATAGTTTTTCATGTAGAGCAACCTCTATACCATCACAAACATTGGTGAAATAACACTTTTCAAGGTAACACATTAAAAAATTGCCATACTGGGCTCTGAGCATGCTTTGCATTATGCAGAGCTTGCTTGGTTTTCAGTTCCATTTTCAGAAATGTAACTCATCTTGTTGGTGTACACTCTGCCTCTCACCCTCAACTATTAGATTCTGAAACGTTAAAGAGTGGTTCATCTCTCTCTCTCTCTCTGATTTTCTTCCAAGCTGTTCTCATCCATGCTGTGAATTATGATCTTTTTTAATATTTGTATATGTATAATGACAGTGATGGCTTGATACAGGAGGTAAATCTTCATCTGATCGTAAAACATGCATTAGGATGTCATGTTGATATTGGAAAAAGTGTGCATTTTAGATTAATGAATTATATATGGACAAAGAGATGTGAGATTTTATAGTTCTTACTGTCTGATAGCTTTCTTTCTCACCTAGAGTGTATTCTAAACATCCTTCCTTAAATATGATATACTGTATTTCAAAACCCCCTTATTTTGCAGCCTGTGTTTATATCATGATCTATATAAACAATACCTTTTTGTCTTGTCACATAATTTTATTGTGAATGTTTTCCATAGGATTTTGGCTTTGCACAGCTATGTCAACTCTGTAGAGGGAATTGGGGATATCTTAAGATGATGCTATCATTATTTGTATCAGTCAAACACCAAAACTAACCCAATGTCTTCTAAGGGAGGAATGAATACACAGTGGGGTACACGCACACGGTGCAAGTCATAGATGGGACAGATTCAGACACTTGCACAGTGCAAATGGGCCTTGGAAACATGCTGGATAAAAGAAGCTTGTCATGGAAGACAACCTATCGCATGACTATGTGGACTGGAGCAGAGATTGTTGCAATAGACACAAGAGTTTCTTTGGGGATAATGGAAATCTACTAAAACTATATGGTAATGATTGAATAATTTGTAAATTTATTAAAAGTGAAAACACCTGAACTTTACGATTTGTACATTATACCTCAGTAAGAATGTGGGAGCTTTCTAACACAGTGACAAAATACCTGAGATCAAGCTATAAGGAGGCATGATTTATTTTAGTTAAAGATTTCAGACATTTCAGTCCATGGCTGTTTGGCCCAGTTGACTTTAGAATATGTTGTGCAGTATATGGTAGAACAAAACCATTTATCTCATGGCAGCTGGGAAGTGAGGAGAGAGAGGAAGGGCTGAGGTCCCAGTATTCCCAGGAAGATTAGGAGCGAACTTCCTTCCACTGAGCCCTACCCCCTTAAGTTTCCACCACCTCCCAATAGCGTCACAGAAAGGGCACTTGGGGAAGGCTCCATATCCAAGCTATAGCAGGATCATTAAGAATACATTTTGCCACCACTGCTCTTTGCGCAATTGTTTTCACATGTTTCCAATTTAAAGTGTATAAATAATGTAAAATATTAAAGTTTGTTAAAATGTTCCTTGTGAATCTAAGATTTGGAGGTGTGTATGCATGAGTGTGTGTGTGTGTGTGTGTGTGTGTGTGTGTGTGCGCACGCACGCGTGCATGCATAAGGGAGAAATGTGGAAAGCTTAAAGACAAAGAGCATTTTTTGTCATAAAATCTCCAGTGGAATAGAGATGATTAGCCCTATCAGGGATAAGCACTGGCCAAATGCCAGACTCTCTATTCCACCACTCCTATCCCATCCACCCTTTTGTGATGGGCAGCCGACTTCATTTTGTGACCGTTATCCTATTGTCTTAAATTTCTAGTTGTTAAAAGAAATTTCTAGATTTAAACTCAAGGCTCTTAGTCAATCACCACTCCTTTTCTGGGTTTGTACAAAATAATTTCTTTATCTCTACTATAAAATAACCCTTTACTCCAAGTATTGGGAGCTAATTGTCCTGAGATTTAAATATTTTCTTGATGAATTATATATAATCCCAAGGGACTCTGTGCTCTTCAAGTGCAGTAGATGTGTCCTAGCTATCTGTGAGCACGGTATTTCTACCAGCTGCTTCCTGAGCTGTTTTATCCCTCATCAGGTGGTGAGAATCTTATGTGATTGTTTTCCCTCAACAAGGAGTATCAGTGAACCTTCTAGAATATGGGCTTGGAAGCATGCAGTCCATCTCCAAGTGAACTGGCCAGGCTTGGTTCAAATATCATAGGTCTTTTGCTTTCCTTGCATTTTCATGCAGAAATCATATGAAACATTACTACACATTTTGTTATCTTTTGCTGAAAAAAATAGGTAAAGTTGAATAATAGTCACAGCAGTGGTCAAAAAGTCTAAAATCTTTCCTCTGTTTTGGTTTTCCTTCTCAGGGAAACTGATTTCTAGACTAGTTGCAAAGGTTCTTGATTTCAGTGCCATGAGAAAGATATATAGTCCTGCTTATGTTGATTTTTAACCCTTCAAAGTGTCAGAATTTATTTGAGAATCTGGGAATGTTTGTAATGAAACAAACATTTTGTTAAGTGCCAGGCATCTGCTAAGTGCCAGGCATTCACTCTTAGTGCAGGGTATAAAGAAACAGTGAGAGAACAAAATTTTAAAAAAACCTTTATAGAACTGATACTGTGGTGGAGAAACAGAATTATAAACAATGCAAGAGGCACATACGTGGTGCAGCATTGAATTGAGTTAAGATTGAAAAAATGTGACCCAGTTGAAAAGAACAGAAGCTCACACTGTTAGTAAAAGAAGGGTGGATATTTATCTCTGTTGCAAATGAAAATAAAGGCCAGAAATGAAAATAGAAATATAAGTGTAAAACTACCATGAAGAGAAATAGGACACAGAGAGCTGTGGGGGAGACTACTTTAAATAATGGACCAGAGAAGCTTCCTCCAAAGAAATTCTTATTAATCAAATTTTCTGTTGTTGGACAGAATACTCCACACCCACGACTTACAGGGTTAAGTGGATCACAGTTTCAGGGGATTCAGTTCATGACTGGTGGCTCCAAGGCACAACTGTCATGGCAGAAGAGGTGACAGAGCAAAAAAAATTATTTTGTGGCTGTCAGGAAGCAGAGCAAGGAAACAGCCCCAGACAAGAAAGAAGCAAGAGACCAGATACAGTACCCAAGGCTAGGCCTCCACGATCACTCAGACACAACAAGAAGGGTGCTTCACTCATCTCCCTAGCCAGTTGAGTTGACCTTCACTTTAACTATCCCAGGCAGCATCTGAACAGAAGGGACACCCATGGGTGCAAATGGATGCCTAAATACTGGTCATCCAAAAAAAGAAAAAAGCTTTATGTACATACATACCAAAAACTTTAATATAAATTTTAGTGATAAAATATAGTTTATGAAAAATAATAAAGAGCACTGTACATTTTATAATGTATAATAAAATATTTTATTTACAACTCATAATTTTAATAAAAATGCATAATTTATAATATATTATATTTTATTACTTATAATAAAATATACAGTACTCTTTATTATAAATTCTATATAGCCAACTAATTCTTTCCAAATGCTTTCATTGATTTTTGCTGAACTCTAGTAGTCCTAGCCAAATGGTAATTTTAATTGATGAATAACAGTAGTTCTGACATGAACGTTGGCTGGTATTTTCTTTTACATTAATGAGTAAGAAGAAAAATGAAACAACAGAGGTGAATATCTGAACTCTAGTCATTCATCAATGACAAAGGCTACTGCTTTTCTGAACCAGATAACAGTTCTTAAATACTAGAGGAATATTTCCTCAAGTTTTATGCTATTCACAATGTAATGTCTACTGATCTTGTACTGCTATGATTGTTCTGCATTAGTCTCACTTTCCCAATCATTCCCTTATAGCTAAACAATCAACAAAACAAAAACTCAAGCCCTGAGTTGTAACATTTACCAATTTCTGTGGTGTAAATATGATGCACCTTGATTTATGGTGGGGTTATGTCCTGACACATCTCTCATCATTTGAAAATATTGCAAGTGGGAAACACATTAACACACCTAAATTACGGTATCTATGTTATAATTTAGCAGCATGTGAAGCTCAGATGCATGCAGTACAATCTGCTGTTTTCCCTTGTGATCTCGGGCTGATGGAGGGCTGTGTTTTGCTGTTGTTACCCAATATAGGACATTGAATTGCATATTGCTAACCTGGGAAAAGATGCAAATTCGAAGTTCTACTTACAGTTTGTACTGAATGTGTATTGCTTTTGCACCACTATAAAGTTGAGTCATCATAGATTGAACCATCCTTATTTGGCAACTGTCTGTCTCCTACTGTAGCCAATCTCAACCTGAGCTCACCAAGCATAGAACTGAGAATAGGCATACCTCATTTATATAGTATTTTCACCATGTAGATGCAGTAGACATAAGTAACTTCAAGAATGCCCATAATAGTAAAATATAGTAAAACAATCGAGAAGTTTTGGCTATAATTTTTAACTTTGCTTCCAGTGTAAAAAGAGCCCACAAGAGACAGCTCCAGCATGCTATGGAGTGGAGAGCTGGCCCAGATGAGGAAGGGCTTTCTGTCTGATAGGATAAAGAAGATATTTTAAGGGGAATTTAAACTTGCTTCTCATTCTAACAATCTCTAGATCTGAATTGTACTTCAAATCTTTTGGTGCCATGAATGCAGTGTAGGCTGTGTCTACGCACCTGATTCCAGGCTTTTTCACATTTCTCTTATGGGTAAGGTGAGGATTTGTCTTCCGAGTGCTGTGAGTTTCTGCATCTCCTACCTCATGTCTGATTTTGTTGGCCTGCCTCTGCCACTGTCTTCTTAGAAATAAAGAAAAAGAAAAAGAAATTATTATAACCTATTTTTTTCTAGGAAAACATTTGCAGAAAGTGAGGAGCAGCCCTATTCATTTCCTAGGTTGTTGCTGGCTGGCATCCTGCCATGGCCACCCACTCATGTTGGACCATGTCATTGTCACTCAGAGCAAACAAGTCACCAGAGACTTCAACATATGACTGAGAAAAGGCTGCAGCAGAGAAACAGATTCAAGGAACATACTGAGTGCTGTCCTTGGATCTCCACATTGACCTTCTGGGTTACTTCCAAATTCAGAACCTGAAACAACTAGATCCTCAAGCACTCATGGTAGGGAATGATCGAAGATATCACTGGGAAAGGCAAACACCAACTCCAGACTAGAGGGATAAATTTGCACCCTTGTGATATAGGAAATTCCTAACTCAATAGAATCATAATTTTTAGAAACACCCGTACTGTAGTGGTTAAGATTTTAGGTCCTAGCACCAAACTGTCTGTATTTGAATTTCAGCAAGTCATCTAAGTGATTATGAGTCAGTTGCCTTATTCTTAAATGCAAAGTAATGATAGTAACTACCTGGTCCAGGCGTCCTTGAGACTAGATGAATAAGTGCCATTACATAGTGCTCATGTGACATGGTAGTTTTAGAAGCACCATCACACCTGCGACTGAGTTTTCTCTTAGTCTTCATCCTTTCTGAAGAAGGTTGGCTGACCATTTGGAGTAGTCACTATGGCCTGATCAACCTCTCTCCAAGCCACAGGCATTTGTGAACTGTATTTTAGGGTTTTTCTATTCATGTGCTACAATTCTTCCTTTGGAATTGGCCTGCCTAAACTCAATTTCTAATTTAGAATATTTTCCTACTTGTGTGCCTTTGGAGGAATGATTGAACTTTTCCAGGCTTTGGTCTCCTCATCTGATGGTGGGAGATAATAATGATGATGATCATCATCATCATGGTGATGAGGATCATGACTCCCACCTGAGTGTGGCTGAAAATGCAGTAAATGCAGGTACTTCGCCCGGTGCATGACAAAGGGGAGAACCAGCTGTGATCATCAGTGTCATCACCAATACCATTGTCACCATCATCACTACCAACTCATTATCCTCACCACCATCACCACCACCATGACCACTACCACCATCACCATGAACATC